>CAWUFW010002224.1:1277500-1482500 GCA_963921515.1 Calotriton arnoldi | reverse complement strand
ACCTGTTCCTTTTCAAAGTTAAGTGTGCCAGCATGCAGGCAGCAGTTAGAAGAAAGTCTACCAGGAGGATATCGTTATGTGAACTGATGTATGGGTCTAGGGATCCTTGAATTAGGGAGAGGAAGTTTCTTTATTGAGATCTCATAACTATTTTGCCACCACCAAACCCCCATGAACCTTTTGTATGCGAGGCGTGCTGTACATACCTTATGTTTAATGAATCATATCTTTAATTGCCCTACTCTGTTGGTTATGAGAACTTCAATGGCAACTGTTACAAGCCCTCAGGTCACTGTACTCACTAGCAGATCCACAAAGGTTATATATTTAGTAATATTTCTGTAACCATGATACCATGTATGCTAAAAGAGCTGTATTTATTTACTTATTTTGTTGAATTATTTACTGTTATTTTTTTTACTTTATTATCTGTATATTTTGTCAAATCCTAATTTGATGCTACCCTGACATCTGATTACTACTGTTTAGTTCCCCCCTACCAAACCTATACATGTATACCAACTCTGAGCTTCTCACTATGCATAATCTGTATTGTTCCCTACGCCTTTCCCCATTTCATCTTGCTTTGAATTTTTTTAATAAATGTCTTTGAAATCTGTGTAATGACTATCTGGAGGATTTCTTTTCCCTAAGACTATTAATGACGATAGACAGTAAGAGATAAGCTACGTCAGTAATTTCTTCCTCATTTTCCACAGGCACTTCAGGGAAGGCGGCCTCTCCTCCAGCAATGCAGGAAGCCGAAATACGTTTGGCCCTGATGAATTTCAAATTAAGCTCTTCAAAATACCCATATCATATCCCTATTCTGCAAGGTTTTGGACCTGTGATGGGCACAAAATGTAGCTTCATTAACACCTCTCCTGCCTTAAGTCTGGTCCTGGACTTGAGTCAGAAGGCCATGCTTACTCCACCAATCAAAAAGCGTGGACTCAACCACAACGAGAACTTCCACCCAATTATGCTTCTGCCTGCCTTTCATCTCCAGACAGTTGGCTATTGATATGGATTAGTAATCTCTTGGACCAATTTAAGTCCAGTCAGTATAGAATCAACTCGGTTGCTATTCTAGATGAGCTGTGAATCTTGAAAGATGAAGGTGAAATGGCAGGTTCGCTTCTTCAACACTATTAATCATTCTGCTCTGAATGACAGCCTTACCGCAGCATGTTTAAAGGGCGCAGCTACCACTGGTTTTACAACTTTTAAAGAACATCACACAGAGACTTTACTCCTCCACGCTTTTCGCTCATCTGAAATGGCCATGAAATGAGGCATTCCCCACAAAACTCTGAGAGATCCCTAATTTAATTTAATTTATATGTTCAGTCTTTGGAGAAGCCAATTTGTTCTTTCTGCTTTAAGATATTTTTATAAGCTGAAGACACTTAGCTCCTGCTTAAATTTGATCAGAAGACCACTACTCGGCATAATGACCATTTGGAAGGTTTTCATATCTGGATGATACTTCAAATTTTTCTAAATTAAAAGTGATAAAAAGGAAGGAAAATGTTACTTACCCAGTATGCATCTGTTCTTGGCATATAGAGCTGTAGAATCATATGCTTTAGCATAGATCGCCATCTGGTGTTGGGTCCGGATGTTTGCACTTTGTTTTTCTTCGAAGAAGTCTTTGTAGTCACGAGGTAGGTGACTCCTCCTTCTGGTGATAGTGCGCATGGGCATCGACTCCATCCCCAGATTGTTTTGCTGTAAGGGTGATGATGGAGTTAGTAAGAGTAGAAAGAGATGTCCATGTATAGTGTATCTAAGTAAGACAATACTGCAACAGATAAAGGTACCCGGGGAGGCGGGTGGGCGCATATGATTCTACAGCTCTATATGCCAAGAACAGATGCATACTGGGTAAGTAGCATTTTCCATTCGAGGCATATGAGCTGTAGTTCACTCCAGACACTCCAGACACTTGGTGAAGACTCTGGGTGCTGTAGTTACCCCGAACGGGAGAACTTTGAATTGGTAATGTTGTCCGTCCACCACGAACTTGAGATATTTCCTGTGAGCCAGGTGAATGGGAATATGGAAGTAGGCGTCCTTTAAATCGAGAGTGGAAAGAAAGTCGCCTTGCTGAAGCAATGGGAGCACCTGTTGTAGAGTGACCATGTGGAAGTGGTCCGATTGAATATAGAGGTTTAGCTGTCTGAGGTCCAGTATGGGCCTGAGAGAGCCGTCCTTTTTTTAGAATCAAAAAGTATAGGAACTCCTGTTCCTTGATGATATAATGGGACTGGTTCTATCGCATGTTTTTGTAACAGAGAGAGAACCTCTTGTTTTAAGAGATGTTCTGGTGACATTGCACGTTCTCTTGGAAGGATAGTTGGGGGAGTGCAGTTAAGTTCCAGGCAATAACCATACTGGATAATTTGTATTACCCACTTGTCTGAGGTGATTGAATTCCATACAGGTAGGAACTGTGAGAGACGTCCCCCGACAGGTGTGGGATGATCGGGGGGTAGTGGAGGGAAGTCACTGTTTATTGGCAGGGGAAGTGCGGGTGGAGTTACCTCTGCCTCTTCCCTTATTATTTCCTCTGTAGCCTCCTCGAAAATAACCTCTGGAAGAGGTAGATTGGTTGTTATTCTTATAAGAGGAGGAGGGATTCTCTGATGACACTGTTTTTGAGCCACCCCTGTAAAAGGAGCGGCGAAAGGGACCCCTGTTAGAAGGCAATTGTAAGGCCCCCATGGACTTAGCAGTTTCGGTGTCTTTATTCATTTTTTCTAGTGAAGTATCGACTGTTGGCCCGAAAAGATGCTCCTTATCAAAGGGCTGATTAAGTATGGAGGATTGGACCTCCTGCTTGAATCCAGAGATTCGAAGCCAAGCGTGCCTGTGCAGAAATATGCTAGTGTTGATGGCACGAGATGCTGTGTCTGCTGCATCTAGTGCACATTTCATGGAAGTGTTGGTGATAAGCTTACCTTCCTGAATGAGGTCGTTAGCTTTGGTCTTATACTCATCAGGCAAGTGTTGCATGAGTTTTTCCAACTCATCATAGTGAGCCCTATCAAATCGTGCTAACAGGGCATGAGCATTGGAAAGACGCCAATGGTTAGCAGCCTGCGAAGCCACTCGTTTGCCTGAGGCATCAATGAGTTTAGACTCCTTATCAAGAGGAGGGGCATCGCCTGTAGTTTGAGAGTTAGCTCTCTTGCGGGCATTAGATACAACAAGAGAGTCTAAGGGCAACTGGCCTTTTATATATGCAGGGTCTGTAGGAGCGGGCTTGTATTTTTTATCCACTCTAGGTGGAATATGACTCATTACAACGCGTACTAATACCACGCGTGCCATTACAACGCGGGTATTACTACGCGTTGCAATTACAACGACATGCCATTACATCGCATACTTTTACCACGCATATGCTTTTACCACGCATACCATTACAACGCAAAGGCATGCGTGGTAAAGCTATACTCATGGTAAAAGTATGCAATGTAAGTGACACTACCCTGCCCTGCACCCTAATTTAGTACCCCTGCACGACCCTCCCTGACCCGCAGTACTCTCCCTACATTAAGACTACCCAGCACAACCCCCTGACACTATCCTAAACTCAACACTACCCTGCACTACACCCACACCACGGCACTACCCTAAAAAACTACCTCCAGCACAACCCTCCCCCGACCCCCAGTCTGCTCCCTACACTCAAACACTACCCTGCACGACCCCCCCGACACTACCCTAAACCCTAAAATACTACCCTGCACTACACAAACACTACAATACTACCCCAAACCCTAAAACACTACCCCCAGCACGACCCTCCCCCTACCCCCAGTCCAGTTCCTACACTCAAACACTACCCTGCACGACCCCCCGACACTACCCTAAACCACTACCCTACACTACACAAACACTACAACACTACCCCAAACCCTAAAACACTACCCCCACCACTGGCCCAATCCCCCTTACCTCGCTCTCCTCGTGATTCCTCTCCCTGGTTCCTGCTTCGCTTCACGTAGGCTGAGGGGCGGTGCACGATGCACGTCGTTGTGAGGAAACGGAAGAGCCTCAGTTTCCTCACAACGAGGTGGATCGCCATTACATCGCATGCGTTGTAAAAGCGCATGCGATGTAATAACATGCGTAGTAATGGCTACGCGTTGTTACATCGCATGCGTTGTAACGCATGCGATGTAATGGTATGCGGTGTAAAAGCCACGTTGAAATGGCTGTTTACCCTCTAGGTGTGAGTATTCTGGCTCTAACTGGGTCTCTGAATACCTCGTCTGTGTGTTTCAACATGCCCTTGAGCATTGGCAAAGTATTAGTAGACCTTTGTGAGTGCGTAAATGTCTCCACAAGGAAATCCTCTTCTAGAGGGTCTGTATGTAGCTCCATCCCGTGATATTGAGCAGCCCTGTTGATAAGCTGCGCAAAGCCAATGTTGTCATCGGGTGGGGAGGGTCTGGAGGGATACAGGTCAGGGTCATTTTGATCTGGATCCTTATTATAATCTTCCCAGGGATCAGTGTCCTGTGGTATGTCCTGGTCTTGTGGTATATCCTGATCTTCATCCCCATCCCCATCCCCATAATCCTCGTCCTGTGGGTCAGGTGAAAGTGGAGGTGGTGGTGAATTTGATGGTGTAATCAGTAAATTGGGATCTAGAGGAGGAGAAGGAGGTATGTAAGGGGGAGAAGGGTTAGTACCCATGTCCTTTTTCTTCAGAGGTATAGTAGAGTCCTCTGAGAGATCCAGCTTCCGTTTTTTAGGAAGAGTGGCCAGAAGGTGTCCAGTTTCAGGGTCAATACTAAGTCTCTTTTGCCTTGGATCCAAAACTGTGTCTCCAGAAGGAGTATCTTTCTCTTTAGGAGTGGATTTTGGAGTGGAAGAATTGGGCTGAGAGTCTTTGTGCGCCAAAAGTTTCGAATCAGAGTGCTTAGTTTTAGCCTGTTTAGGGTCTGAAGGTTTCGGAGTGGCATGTTTCGGCTCCGAACTTTTCAGCGCGGAGGGTGTCTGCTCCAAGCTTTTAGGTGTGGAGGATTTCGGCTCCGAGGATTTTGGTTTGGACGATTTCGGCTCCAAAGCTTTTGGTTTGGAAGATTTCGGATCCGAGGCCTTCGGTGTCGAAGGTGTCTTCGGTGCAGACGGTGTAGGGACTGGCCCATGTTTTGTCTTATTTTTCGGTGCCGAAGGTGTTGGTTCGGCACCGGAATGGGGCCGGCTCGGGCCCGAGCCGGAAGGCTTGTCTTTATGTTTCATAACCGGGCGGGAGGGCGGGGCATCTGAAACTTTTTCTCGGTGTCGACCCGAGCCCGAAGGTGATACCGGAGCCTTAGATTTTGTTTGCGTGGGCACATGGGGATCTGTACTCACGGTACGTTGACCCGGAGTGACGTTCATGTCTTCCTCCATGTCGGAGTCGGCTTCGGACACGGAGACCAGTTCTTCTTCCTCGGCTTCTGCGGCTGGATGGTGGAATTCTAAATCTTCGCCGAAGATGTCTGGTACGGAACCGCTGCCGCGTTGCATCTCGTGGCGTCGAGCCCGACGATCACGAATGGTCTTCTTCGATCGGAATGATCGACACGCTTCACAGTCCTTCTCGTTGTGTTCCGGGGATAAGCAGAGGTTGCAGACCACGTGCAAGTCTGTGCGTGGAAACTCAGCACGACACCCGGGACATAGCTTGAATGGAGTCCGTTCCATCGACTGCTGGCGTGGTCGGCACGGGTAGGCCCGACAGCCCGTCTCGAAGTTCCCGATCGAAGGTTTTCACAATTTACACGATGCGCGTCGAATGGGAAACTGCGATCGATAGACAATACCGTCGAGGGAAGAGGATTGCGCGTCGAAGGGGTTTGAAAACGATACCAGAGCGCAGCAATACACATCCGAACCCGATGGCGGAAAAAAACAATCTGGGGATGTAGTCGATGCCCATGCGCACTATCACCGAAAGGAGGAGTCACCTACCTCGTGACTACAAAGACTTCTTCGAAGAAAAACAAAGTGCAAACATCTGGACCCAACACCAGATGGCGATCTATGCTAAAGCATATAAACTACAGCTCATATGCCTCGAACATTGTGTTGCTTGGTAATCATGACAACTGCTGGTGCCGCAAGCTGTGGTCTGTGCAACTGGATCAGTTGCCCAATAAAAGGCCAAAATATCTTGGTGTTCTCTTTAACCAAGGTTTCTCTTCCCTGAAGGATGAATAACAATATTAAATTATGGAAAGAGGACTGCCTCACTGTGTCAAGAAAGAAGGGTTTGCGTGTGTTTTCAGCTGATTAGGGTACATGTGACCCAAGTTGATTGTGATTCTGTAGATTGTACATGGTGGACTGAGGAATTGCCTACCCAACACAAATATGATGTAAATGAGTATTAAAATAGGAGTTTGCCTGCCTCCTTGGCTGAATGAGAAATGTTAATGATGTAAAAAAACAAAAAAAACTAAAAACATGGTATCTCCTTTTCTGATTCAGTTTAGGTCTGTTCGGCAGGCCCTTGGAAACTTTAGATGTTGAAAAAGATCGAATAGTTTCTTACCTGTCGGTGTAGTTTTGCAGTTTGAAGAATTTTCTGGATTCACATGCTGTGCATTATTCCGCCATCTAGTGGTTGGGTCCGGAATTGTAGTATTTTTCCTTTTTTTAGGTCTCGGCCTGCATCAGCGTTTGCGCTGGTCTGGCCGAGAGTTTTAGTAAGCGGGTTTTGGAAGTGCAAACCCACTGGCTTTCGGCTGGCGACCAGCTTGCGTTCACGAAGGCGTGCACGCGCAGCTGCCAAATGGGTTTCCTATCTCTTCCTCATTTCCGAGTCATGGCTCATTAACTCTCTGGACTCTGTTTCAATCGCAGCAGCAGCTCACATTACCAACTGACGGCCCTCAACTACAGTCACATGAAAAACAACAGCGATTAGCATTGAAATGCAAGCTTTTTTTTGTCTAGTTAGAAATATTGCTTCGGTGGGTTGATTTCACCTTATATCGCTATTTGTTTTATATTGGGAGTCACAGCCTAATTACCAGTATTTTTGTCTCACTGTTTTTTTTTTAAATATTTATTTGCGCAAAGCACAAAGCTATATTTAAGGTTACTTTTTCCGCGTCACTTCTTCACTCTATTTAAACTCCACACCCCCACTCTTATTGTCTCTCTCCTTCTCTCTCTCTCTCCCTCTCTAATTCTCTCTCTACTTAATTAACCCTCCCCTCTCTATCTTTTTTAGCCTTTCATTCTCTCACCCCTTTATCTGTTTCTCTTTCAAACTCCTTCATTCACTCTCTCTCCCCTTCTTTCTCTCTCTCTATCCCGCTCCACTCTTTATTCTATGTACACCCTTTCTCTCTCTTTCTCTCTCACCACCCTCTCTAATTGGGCATTATATCTTCACTCTATCTCTCACTCGGCAACACCACAGCATCACTCAGCATCACCACAGCATCACTCAGCGCCACCACAGCATCACTCAGGGCCACCACAGCATCACTCAGGGCCACCACAGCATCACTCAGGGCCACCACAGCATCACTCAGGGCCACCACAGCATCACTCAGGGCCACCACAGCATCACTCAGGGCCACCACAGCATCACTCAGGGCCACCACAGCATCACTCAGGGCCACCACAGCATCGCTCAGGGTCACCACAGCATCGCTCAGCACCACCACAGCATCACTCAGCACCACCACAGCATCATTCAGCACCACCACAGCATCATTCAGGGCCACCACAGCATCACTCAGGGCCACCACAGCATCACTCAGGGCCACCACAGCATCACTCAGGGCCACCACAGCATCACTCAGCACCACCACAGCATCACTCAGCACCACCACAGCATCACTCAGCACCAAGACAATATCACTCGGCACCACCACAGCATCACTCAGCACCACAGCAGTATCACTCAGCAAGACCTGAGTATCATTCAGCATCACCTCAGCATCGTCTCCGCAACAGTCACCACCACCACCACTACCACCTCAGCATCACTCAGCACCACCTCAGCCTGCTCTCGGAATCTGGCATCTGTTGATTCTCCCCTAGCGTCTGGCCGCTGCTAGTGTTATAATACAGGTACTAGTTCCCAACCTTCACCCTCCGATTGTTTATGCCCCCTCAAAAAAAAAGCTTTAACAAACAACCATTGCAATAGGCAGAAACAAGTTGCCAGCATTGCAAGAACAAAAGAAAACTGAGAATTTTTTATTGTAAATACTTTTTTAATATGGTCGTTCAGTTTTACATAATGCCTTCTTTGTCATATATAAAGTAACAAAAATGCTTCTGACACTTTTTTATTATAACTTTTCAGCATGCTGCACAGCAGCCACACTTCTCTACAGCACAGCTTGAAGACATTGGCAAAGTCAATAGCTCTGGCTAAACACTTATAAGGCCCCAAAGGCGAGACCTATTGGCTATGCCAAAGCTTGTTTTTGTTGGTGGGCGTCGACATACCACCATTTGGTGTCCTCCTGTGACGTCGACGGGCTTCCTCCGGAAGCTCCCACCTTTGGTCGCCATCTTCGGATACTTTTTTTTTTTTTTTCTCCTCCTATTCTCATCCTTCCTGGTGGAGGAGGATGGGTTCGCTAGTGAATCCAGAAAATTCTTCAAGCTGCAAAACTACACTGACAGGTAAGAAACTATTCGTTTTGCAGCGTGAATCTTTTCTGGATTCACATGCTGTGCATAGACTTTGTAGCGGTTTGCTAGTCTTGTGGTGGCTGGGTGGAAGATGAGCTTTGGTTTGTGAATAGATGTTGTAAGACCTTTTGTCCTTCTTGTGCTTCTTTATTCATTTGAATGTCCACACAGTAATGTCTTGTGAATGTGTGCACTGAAGACCATGTTGCAGCCATGCAGATGTCCTGAATTGGAGTATTAGCTAGAAAGGCAATAGTTGCTCCTTTCTTTCTTGTTGGGTGTGCCCGTGGGGCACCTTGTAAGGCCTGTCCTGCTTGCCTATAGCATAACTGTATGGCATGCGCTATCCATCTTGCAATGGTGTTTTTGGTTACCGGTCTTCCTAGAAAACTGTTTGCAAAGGATACAAAGAACTGTTTTGTTGTCCTGTATTCCTTGGTTCTTTCAATGTAGTACATGACCGCCCTTTCTTGCGTCAAGTGTGTGCAAAGCTTTTTCTGCTTTTGTCTTTGGGTTTTGAAAGAAACTTGGTATTTTTATACTCTGATTTATGTGATTTAAATGGAATCTTGATACTACTTTTGGTATGAATTGAGGATCTGTCCTCATGTCAATCCTGTTGCTATGTATTTGGAAGTAAGGTTCCTGTAGTGTTAGTGCCTGTAGTTCACTAACTCTACGTAAAGATGTTATTGCCCCTAAAAAGGCAGTCTTTAGTGTGAGCATTTGTTGCATTGCTTTGTGCAGTGGTTCAAATGGTGCTTTCATCATTTGTGCTAGAACTAAGCTAAGGTTCCATGTGGGTGCTGAAACCATTTTTGGAGGTGCAATTCTTTTTGCTCCTTCTAAGAACCTTTTGACCACATGTGAAGTGAAGAAACTTTTCCCTGTTTCTCCTCTGGTATACGCTACAATTGCTGCTAAGTGCACTTTCAATGATGTATAGCATAATTTACTTTCCAGTAAATGTGTCAAGTATTTTAGCACTGTTCTCTCCTTTGTAATCTTCTTTGAAAGACGTCTTTTAAGACACCATTGTGTATATCTCTTCCACTTCGCTGTATAACATTTCCTTGTTGTTGGTTTCCTAGCTTCTCTTAGAACCGCCATGCCGCTAGGCCTAAGCTCTCTGGTTCTGGGTGAAGTACTTTTCCATTTTGCATTGCTAGCAAGTCTTTCTTTTTTGGCAGTTTGTGCATTGTTCCTTGCGACATCTCCATTATTTCTGAGAACCAAGTTTGCCTGGCCCACTGTGGTGCGATGAGAATCATTGTCATTTGGCTGATCTAACATTTGCTGATCACCTTGTTCATTAATGGTATTGGGGGAAAAGCGTAAGCAAATATCCCTTACCAGTCTATCCATAGTGCATTCCCTAGGGACTGACTGCAAGGTCGCCTGGATGCGAAGTTTTGGCATTTTGCATTGTGGGGTGTAGCAAATAGGTCTATTTGTGGTGTCCCCCATTTCCTGAAAAGTTTTAGGAGTTCTGCTTGATTTAGTTCCCACTCGTGGGATGATGTTGTTTGTCTGATCAGTCTGTCTGCTTCTACATTGTCCTTCCCTGGTCGGTGTATTGCTATCATGTCTATTCCCCTTGGAATTTCCCATCTCCAAATCTCTTGAGTTAGCGTTGAGAGTGCTACCGACGGAGTTCCTCCTAGTTTGTTTATGTAAAACGTTGTTGTGTTGTCTGTTTTTATCAACACCCTTTTCCCGTAGAGCTCTTTCTGAAAGGCTTTTGAGGCTAAGAATACTGTTTTCAACTCCAAGATATTGATGTGTTTCACTGCATCCTGCTGTGTCCACAATCCTCTCACTTTGAGGTTGTTCATGTGTGCTCCCCATCCCATTAGGGACGCATCTGTTGTTATGGTCACTGTCGATGTTGTGAAAAGTCTGCCCTGTACTATGTTTGTTTTGTTCCACCATGCCATCTCTTGATGAACTGTCTGCGTGACAACCACTAGATCCTCCCTACTCCCTGTTGCCTGTGACCATTGCTGCTGAAGCCATTCCTGGAACGGTCGCATGCGTAGGCGAATGTTGGGGACTAAATGAATGCATGAAGCCATCATTCCTAGCAGCTTCCCCACTGTCCTCACTGTCAGAGCTTGCCCCCTGTGGTATAGCGGTGTCTCCTTCAGTAGTGCGAATGGTCTCCTCTTGCTTGGGATCACCTTTCCTAATATGGTGTTGATTTGTGCTCCTAAGAACACCTTTTGTTGTTCTGGTTCTGTTGACGATTTGTCCCAGTGTATTGAGAAACCTAGTTGGACTAGTGTTTCTATTACTTGCTGTATATGCTGTTTGCATAGATTGTAGGAGCTTGCTCTTACTAACCAGTCGTCTAGGTACGGGTAAACATGAATTCCTTGTCTTCTTAGGTGAGCGGCTACTGCAGCTAGGCATTTTGTGAAGACTCTCGGTGCAGACTTTAGTCCGAAAGCTAGCACCTTGAACTGGTAGTGTGTCTCGTTGACCACAAATCTTAATAGACTCTTGTGTCTTTTGTTCATGGGAATGTGCAAGTACGCATCCTTTAAGTCTATGGTTGCCATGTAGTCTCCTGTTTGCAGCTGAGGTATTACCTCTTGCAGTGTTGTCATCTTGAATCTTTGAGTCTTTATGAATTTGTTGAGGAACCTTGGGTCTAGTATTGGTCGTAAAGTTCCGTCCACCTTTGGGATAAGGAGGTACGTGGAGCATATGCCCTTGTTTCTTTCCTTGCGTGGTACCTGCTCTATTGCATGTTTGTTCAGAAGTTCTTGTACCTCTTGTAGTAACTGAGATAATTCCTTTTTGGAATGTATCTTTTTGCTTGGTCTTTTGTTTGGAGGTTTCTTTGCCAGCTCTATGCAGTAACTGTACTGTACTATGTTTAGTGTCCATTTGTCTGAAGTTATCTTTTCCCATTCTTTGAGGAAGTATGTTAAACTGCCTCCTATTATTATTATTAATTTTATAAGGCGCACAGCTACCCGGAGGTTTCCCAGCGCCATTGGACACACGCTAAAAAGAGAGAGACAGCTATCGGTTAAATAACCACGTTTTTAGGCCTTTGCGAAAGTTGTTGTAGGTAGTTTCATGCCGAAGTGGCGAAGGGAGTGAATTCCACAATGAAGGGGCCAGATGAGAAAAGGACCGGCCGCCCAAACGCGACCGTTTGATCCTAGAAACTACAAATTTGGCATGGGTAGAGGATCGAAGCAGGCGCGTAGGGAAGTAAGGATGGACTAATGCACTCAAATATTGTGGTGCTGTGCCAGTCTTGATCTTATGCATATAGCAGAGGGCTTTAAATTTGATGCGATTCTCCATCCTGAGAAAATGAAGGTCACGGAAAGAACCAGAAATGGAGGCCTTTCTAGGCACCTGGCAGAGCAGTCTGGCCGTTGAGTTCTGAACTACCTGCAGTTTACGAACCACCTCCTTATTGGCTCCTAAATACAGGACGTTGCCATAGTCCAGCCTGGATGTAATCAGGGCCTGGATCACTGTTCTTTGTGTGGAACTAAGCAACATCCACAGTATTTTTTGAGCCATTTCAGGATGGTGAAGCAGGTTGAGGCGACCTGAACTGCTTGCTGCCTCAGACAGCTGGTCATCTATGACTACGCCTAGATTGCGAACTGCTTGCACCGGTTGTGGAAGATCGCCCATTTGAGATGGCCAATGTCGGGGGCTCCAGAGCTCTTTGCTTTTCCCAAGGACTAGAACTTCTGTTTTCTCACCATTTAATTTTAGCTTATTGGCAAGCATCCAGCTAGCTATCTTATGTAGTCCTACCTGAAGAGATGACTCCTTAGATACATCATTGGTGGACAGAGAGAAGATTAGCCGGGTATCATCAGCATACGAAAAGATAGATAACCCAGCCTCTTCCGCTATTGTAGCCAGGGGACTAACATAGATATTAAAAAGTAAAGGGCTGAGAATAGAACCTTGTGGCACTCCATAAGAGGAAACATGAGTCTCAGAGCTTGCAGACGAAGAAAAGACCTGAAAAGTCCGATCGGTCAGGAAGCTCCTACTGGTGTAATATGTTGCAGGAACTGTTTGCTTTTCTCTTTTTTGGTGTGCCTTGCTTTTCTTTTGTGTAGCACACTCCGTGATGTCTTTGGAGTGTGCCCAAGTTTTTGAGTGCAGTCACTCAGTAGTTGTTTGTGGTCCCCCTCGTTGTGGCTGGCCTCTTCCCCGAGGGCACCCTCGAAAAGATTGCCTACCCTGTTGGTATTGCAAATTCTGCTGCGGTCCCTGTTGTTGTCCCTGGCTTACTCCTTGGTAAGTCTGTTGAAAGGCTTGGTGCGAGGTTGTAGGTTGGTGGTTACCTCTGCCCATTGGTCTCAGTGAGGGTGTGCCACTACGCATGCCTCTGAACTGCAGTGCACCCATAGACCTTGCTGTTTCATTATCTTTCTTTAATTGGTTTAGTTTTTCATCCGCCACACTTCCAAATAGCTGTTCTCCATTGAAAGGTGAGTTTAGAATGTTATTTTGCACCTCCGGTTTGAAACCAGAGATTCGCAGCCATGCATGCCTCCTTTCGGTGATACCGATTGCCATTCGTCTGCTGGCTGTTTCAGCAGCGTCTAGGGCTGACTTTAGACATGTGTTTGCCATGTTTTCCCCTCCTCCACTAAGTGGTTTGCCCTCCTTTGGAATTGCTCTGGCAGGTGTTTTAACAGCTCTCCAACTTCTTCCCAATGTTGATATGCATGCCTGTTGATCAATGTATTAGAATTAGTTATGCGCCATAGAATTGCCGCATCTCTCTCAACCTTGCTTCCCATGAGATCCATCCTTTTGCTCTCTTTGTCAGGTGGAGGGCCCACATTAGTAGGTACATTAGCTCTCTTTCGAGCCTTAGAAGCTAGAATTGAGTCTGCTGGCACTGAACCATTGATGTACATAGGATCCTTAGAGGAATGCTTGTATTTTTTCTCTCCTCTTGGTGTGACTGCCTTGCATGTGGCTGGTTCTTTAAAAGCTTCCTTACCTTGATCCAAAACACTTGGCAACATCGGAAGGAATTGACTCCTTGTTTGGGTAGGCAGTAAGGTTTCTAATAGAAAACATTATTGGGGTTTTTCTTCTTCCAATTGCACTCCATAAGAGTCTTCTGCTTTCTTTATGACTTGGTTGTACATTCCAATGTCATCTGGTGGTGAAGGCCTCGATGGATATGTCTCCACTGCTTCTTCTGGTGATTCGGCGTTGAGATCTTGCCATTGCAGGTCTTGAGCCTCCGAGGTCGCCGAACCGGCATAGTTTTGCTCCTCTTCCTCTCCCTAGTCTTCGAAGAATTCCTCTTCTTCGTCTTGTGGTTCGGGAGTTGTTGGCAGCTGTAATTCCTAGACATGTTGTTCGACGTCTTCGAAATTGTCGGCGGAAATTTTGAATCGTTGCATCTTTTCGTCGAAATCTTTCTTGCGTTGCAAGAGACTTGCCCTTTCTGCTTCGAGTCTCTTTTTCTCCATCTCTGACGCGTGATTTTCGGCGTCAAGACTTTCCGCCTTTCATTTTGAGCTTGACGGCGCCGATGCAGCTCTGGAAGAATGTTTCGACCTCTCTTTTTTGGACAACTGAGCGTCCTTTTCGTGACTGTCTTTCGACGTCTTTGAACTTTCGAGGGTCTTTTTTGCCATCTCGGAGTCCTTGTCTAAGGAACCGACGGATTGTTTTCCCTTGGATGCGCTTGCGGACGTCGAGCGTTTCGACGCCGAGGCTCCTTTTGAGGGCTTGGAGTCAGTTTTTCTGGACTCGCTTATCTTTTTCGAGGTCGACGGTTCCCTTACCTCCTTTGGAGTCTTCTTCTCGACCTCAACGACTGTGACGTCTGTTTCCCCTTCGACTTCTGGACCTTCGGCGGCATTGTCTTTGTCTTCGCTGGAGAAGCCCAGGTCTCGAAGCGATGGTGGCGGGTCTTCACCCTGCATGTTATAGTTGGCTCTTCTCTGCCTCTCTCTTGCTCTCAGCATGCCATGCCACTGGAGTCAAGCTATCCTGGCTGATGAGGGGTGAAACCCCGAAACCGGTCCTAGGATGCTTGTTTCCAGTCCAGGGAGGACCTGGCCTGGCAGTTCGGGCTGGACTGTTCCCAATTGGGCACAGGGTCAAGACTGATTTGCATATGGCTGGGTTCAAACTGGAATGGCATGGTGAGCAAAAAAACGATGGATTTAGGCCCAGATCGCTGTACTGGGGAGAATGGATGACATTGTTCTGCATTCTGTCCATCAATTGTTTTTGCATCTCTCTTGCTCTTAACGTCTTTGGGGTGAAAGCTGAGCATGCGTTGCAGTCGTCGCTTCGGTGATCCGGTGGCAGTCAAAGGTTGCAGACTGGATGCTGGTCTTTTTGTGCATATTTGTGGTGACAATTGTCACAGAATTTGAATGGAGTGTTGTCCATTACCACGCACAGGGAGCCCCCTGCATGCGCATTCTTCATGTCGTGGAAGTTTTGTTTCTCCATCTTCGTCGCGCTCTGGCTTGTAGGATTGCAGTCCGGTACGTCGAAGAACCTTTCCTCCTGTTCTTAGGATAATTTCCGTTATTGTTTCGTCGATTCTTCTCTCCAATCTTCTGGAGCTCCTCCGTCTCGATCCAGACCCAACGGCGGAAAAAATGAATCTGAAGATGGCGACCAAAGGTGGGAGCTTCCGGAGGAAGCCCGTCGACGTCACAGGAGGACACCAAATGGTGGTATGTCGACGCCCACCAACAACATAAAAAATATTTTTTTTTAAAAAGGAAAGAAATACTACAATTCCGGACCCAACCACTAGATGGGAGAATAATGCACAGCATGTGAATCCAGAAAAGATTCACGCTGCAAAACTAAAGTTTCACCTCAACTTCCAGGGGTCCTTTTCTCTAAGGGAAACCCTTCAGAACATTGAGATCCAGTTTATCTCTGGACTGCAGAGACATGATTGTGCCTTTTATTGGCTGCCTGTGACGCAAAAGATCCAAAGCATTATGCCAAGCACTATACTTGGGATACCATTACTTCTAACTAAGGAGTCCTTTGTTTCTTTCATATTTATTGACTCCTTAAAGCTCCTGCCCAGTTCTTGTGGTCGGGTGGCATTTTAATGAGAATTCCATGTTTTAAACATGTAAGCTGTGGTGGGTGAGCTTCAGAGTTCTTGGGCATCAACTGTGAATATCGCTACCATTGGAAATTCACTTTCCGTCCATGGAGGACAAATCAAGAGCAAAATAAAGGCCCGCAACATTTGCTAGCCGGGTCCAGGAAACTTTTGTTTTCTCTGTACAGTTCCCTCCTTTCTCTGATGGTATAATACACAAATTCACTTCACACCACACAATTCCAATCCAACCCACATCATTCCACTGGACACCACATGCATCCATAACACATGGGTAAAAGACAGTCATTTACAAAGCCAATAGCTCTAACTCAAGTAAATGCAAGACCTATTGCATTTCCAATGCTTGTTTTTTTCCCTGTTGCTTCCCCCTCTCATCTTCCTTGGTTGAGGAGGGTGGCTTCGCTTGTGAATCCTTGAAAATTCTTCAAGTTCCAAAACTACACCGACAGGTAAGAAACTATATGTTTTGCAGGGTGAAGTAAAAGTTACTTACCTTTGGTAACGTAATATCTGTTAGAGAGACAATCTAGCCGTAGACTCATTAACATTTGAATTAAATTCTCCCCAGGTGCCAGTCTGGATACGGAAATTTTTCAGTAGTACCTCTGTGCGCCGGGGAACGGCGCCGTACGGCTCCATGATGAAGTCGACTTCGGTCATGACATCAGCGGTGCCATATAAGTTCCCTCCGGCGCGAAGACGTCAGTTTCTTCTGTGAAACCTTCCACGCCAGGACGCGGAGCCACTATAGAAACTGGTTGTGGAAACAGTGTGCCAAAAAGATCAAAAATCTTTGAAACATTAATAAAGAAGAATATCAAATGGCATATTTTATATACCAGACATGGATTTTAAAGAAAACCCCCAAAAGAATCAGCGAAGCACAGGGCTACGTGACACCCTGCACCCTGGTAAATAACCAGCATGAAAGGGAATTAAAAATCTTATACTCTACAGACCATTCATCAATGGTAATGAATGGCATGGTAATAGCAAAACAAAATCAATTAAAAAAAAACAACACCAAGCTGTTTGTTAAATCTCACCATCACGTGACATGGTGACTGTTAGACTTGGCATCTTTTGGCTTGTTTCCCCTGTCTTTTTTGCTTTCTGACGTCCCGGTTTTGACTCTGTTTTTGCTGGTTTAGTGTCTCTGCGCACTTTCTCACTGCTGTTCAGTGTTTAGGTGCAAGTGCTCCTGTTGTAAATTGTTAGTATGGATTGGTGTTTCCATGATTGGCATATTTGGTTTACTGGTAAGCCCCTACTAAAGTGCACTGAGAGTGCCAGAGCCTGTAAATCAAATGCTACTCGTGGGCTGGCAGCACTGATTGTGCCACCCACAGAAGTAGCCCTGTAAAGGTAACTCAGACCTGCCACTGCAGAGTCTTGCGCAGTTTATAACTGCCATGTCGACTTGGCAAATGCACCCACTTGCCAGGCCCTAATCATCCCTTTTCTTACACATAAGTCACAACTAAGGTAGGCCCAAAGTACCCCTGTTTGAAGGGTGCTGTGTATATTAAAGGTAGGACAGGCACTGGTGTGTGTGTGTGACATGTCCTGGTGGTGAATTACAGTATATTTCGTTTTTCACCACTGCAAGGCTATCAGTCCCATAGAAAAGAATGGGAGTTTGACTTATAACCTCTTATAAGCATAACTTCCCATTGGGACCAGATAGGGAAATGGAGTTTAGTATGCCTGGACTCAGAGTGTAAAAGGAAAATGCTACTTACCACAGTATGCATCTGTTATGTTATGTTACTTGGCACTTGTAAAGCGCACGGCTACTCCACAGAGTGTCCCGGCGCTGTTCTTGGCATGTAGAGCTGTAGAGTCACATGCTATGCATAGCCTGCCATCTGGTGTTGGGTCCGGATGTTTGCACTTTGTTTTTGTTCGAAGAAGTCTTTCCAGTCACGAGGTAGGTGACTCCTCCTTTCGGTGATAGTGCGCATGGGCATTGGTTCCATCGTTAGATTGTTTTGTCGCAGAGGGTGATGATGGAGTTAGTAAGAGAGATGTCCATGTAAATTGTATCGAAGTAAGATATTACTGCAACAGGTTCAGGTACCCGGGGAGGTGGGTGGGCGCATGCGACTCTACAGCTCTACATGCCAAGAACAGATGCATACTGTGGTATGTAGCATTTTCCGTTCGAGGCATGCGAGCTGTAGATCACATGCTATGCATAGACTATATAGCAGTAACTCACAAAGGGGTGGCTAACCTGTAGCTGTTGCAGCCGTCTGAAATAATGTACGTAAAACTGCTTGGCCCACACTAGCTTGTTGTCTAGCTAATACATCTACACAATAGTGTTTTGTGAATGTGTGTGGTGTAGACCATGTTGCAGCTTTGCAGATGTCATCTATGGGGATGTTTCCTAAAAATGCCATAGATGCCCCTAGATTGCGAGTGGAGTGCGCTCTAGGGGGAATTGTCAATGTGCGTTTTGCTTTACTATAACATGTTTGAATGCACTTGACCTTCCACTGTGCAATACCTGATTTTGATATGGGATTGCCTTTATGTGGTGGAGCAAAAGCAACAAATAGTTGCTTAGTGTTACGGAAAGGTTTTGTCCTTTCAATGTAGTATAGTAACGCTCTTTTCACATCTAGTGTGTTTAGAGCGCGTTCTGCCACTGAATCTGGTTGAGGGAAGAACACAGGTAGCTCAACAGATTGGTTAATATGAAAGGCAGAAAGGACTTTAGGTAGGAATTTGGGGTTAGTCCTAAGAACCACTTTGTTTTGGTGTATTTGTAAAAATGGTTCTTCTATGGTTAGTGCCTGAAGCTCACCCACTCACCTCAGAGATGTGATGGCTATGAGGAAAGCTACCTTCCAAGTGAGAAATTGTAGTTCACATCTGTGCAATGGCTAAAAAGGTGGACCCATGAGTCTGGTAAGGACGATGTTGAGATTCCACATTGGAGCAGGTGGAAGTCTTGGGGGAATGACTCTTTGAGTCCTTCCATAAATGCTTTAATAGCAGGCACCCTGAAAAGAGACAGATGTTGTCTGTTCTGTAGATATGCGGCTATTGAAGCCAGATGTAAGCGTATGGATGTGTACGCTAAATTGGAACGCTGTAAATGTAACGGATAGCAAATGATGTTTTGGATTGAAGCATCCAGCGGATTGATTTGATTGTTATTACAGTATATCACAAACCGCTTCCATTTTGCTGCATAGCATGCTCTTGTAGTAGGGCGTCTAGCCTCTTTGAAGATATTCATGCAATCTGGGGGAAGATTGAGGTAACCAAACTCTAAGATTTCAGGTGCCAGATCGCAAGGTTGAGATGAGTGGGATCTGGATGTCTTATTCCTCCATGGTTCTGTGTGAGGAGATTGGGAGTAATGTGTAGTTTTTGGTGAGGAACTACTGATAACTTCAACAGGGTTGACGGGCCCATGTGGGAGCAACTAGGATTAGTGTCATGGACTGCTGTCTGAGCTTCCGAACCACTAATGGAATGAGTGGGAAAGGCGGAAAAGCATAAGCAAATATCCCTGACCAGTTCATCCATAGTGCATTGCCCTTGGACAATGGGTGTGGATACCTGGACACGAAGCTTGGGCAGTTTGCGTTTAGATGTGTGGCGAACAGATCTATCTCTGGGAAGCCCCGCATTTGAAAGAATGGGAGGAGAACTTGAGAGTAGAGTTCCCATTCGTGTAACTGTTGTCGTTGACGACTGGGCAGATCTGCAATCTGGTTGTTTACTCCTGGGAGGTGTTCTGCAAGGAGATATATCTTGTGATTTATGGCCCATCTCCAGATGTTCTGAGCTAACTGACAGCTGGAAAGAGTGTGTTCCCCCCCGGTTTCTGTATTGAGTACATTGCTGTCATGTTGTCTGTGCAAATCAGGACCGCTTTGCCTACTAGATGAAGTTGAAATGCTTTGAGCGCTAGAAATATTGCTAGCAGCTCGAGATGGTTTATGTGGAGTTGCTTTTGTTGCAGAGTCCATATGCCCAGAATAGTCTGCTTTTGGAGGTGAGCTCCCCAGCCGCTGAGCGATGCGTCTGTTGTTAGTACTATCTGTGGAACCGGGTCGATGAAAGGCCGCCCTTTTGAAAGGTTTTGTGTATTCCATCACTACAGAGAGCGTTGGGTGCGGCCGTCCACCAACACCAGATCTGATAATTGACCCTGAGCCTGGTTCCACTAACGTGCTAGGCACTCTTGAAGGGGACGCATTTGGAGTCTTGCGTAAGGAACGATTAAGATGCAAGACGCCATCATTCCTAGCAGTTGCATAAACACTCAAGCTGATAAGGAGTGTTGGGGCTGCAACTGAGAGATTAGAGTCTGCATGTTGCGGATTCTGACTGGATTGGGACACGCTAGAGCTTTGCGAGTGTCTATTGTGGCTCCTAAATACACTTATATTTTGGACGGTTGGAGATGAGACTTGGTAAGATTTACTGTGAACCCTAGGTGGTGAAATAGTTGTACTGTTTTTTGAGTGTGTCGTAGACAACTTTGCTGGGAGCTGGCTTTTATGAGCCAGTCGTCTAGATAGGGGAAGACATGGATGTGTTGTCTTCTTAGATGAGCCACGACTACTACTGCCAGGCATTTTGTGAAAACCCTGGGTGCGGTAGTTACTCCGAATGGGAGGACCTTGAATTGATAATGTTGGCCGTCTACCATAAACCTGAGGTATTTACAAGCAGGGTGTATGGGAATATGGAAATAGGCGTCCTTTAAGTCTAGAGTGGACATAAAGTTGCCTTGCTGAAGAAGTGGAAGTACTTGTTGGAGTGTGACCATGTGAAAATGATCCGACAATGTACAGATTTAGTTCTATGAGGTCTAATATAGGCCTGAGAGAGCCGTCTTTTTTGGGAATTAAAAAGTACAGGGAGTATACTCCGGTCCCTTGGTATTGTAATGGGACTGGCTCTATAGCGTGCTTTCCTAACAGAGAGAGAACCTCTTGCCTCAGAAGGGTAAGATGCTCTTGTGACATTGCATGTGATCTTGGAGGAATATTTGGGAGAGTGTCTGTACGCTCCAAACAGTAACCATACTGGATAATTTGTAGTACCCACTTGTCTGAGGTGATTGAATTCCAGACAGGTAGGAATTGTGAGAGGCGTCCCCCGACAGGAGTGAAATGATCGGGCGGTGGGGCGCGTGGGGGGGGTAACAGAAGGAGGTCACTGTTTGTTTGCGGGGGAAGTGCGGGTGGAGTTGCCTCTGCCTCTTCCCTTACCATTGTTTCCTCTAAAACCTCCTCTGAAATAACCTCTTGATGAGGGAGATTGGTTATTGCCCTTTTAGGGGGAGGAGGGATTTTCGGTAGATATATTTTTTGGACCACCCCTGTAAAAGGAGCGGCTAAAGGAACCCTTATTGGTAGTTAATTGCAAAGCTCCCATGGACTTTGCAACCTGCGTGTCTTTTTTCATTTTCTCTAGCGAGGTATCAACCGCTGGCCCAAAGAGATGTTCTTTATCAAAGGGTTGGTTGAGAATGGAAGTTTGCACCTCAAGCTTGAATACTGAGATCCTCAACCAAGCATGTCTACGTAGAAGTACGCTAGTATTTACTGCACGGGCTGCAGTGTCAGCTGCGTCTAGGGCCATCTGATAGATGTATTGGTGATGAGTTTACCTTCTTGGATAAGATCATTAGCCCTATTCTTGTGTTCATCAGGCAGGAATTGCATGAGTTTTTCCAACTCATCATAATGAGCCCTATCATAGTGAGCCAGTAAAGCTTGAGCATTGGCAATGCGCCAATGATTGGCTGCTTGTGAAGCCACTCTTTTGCCAGAGGCATCAATAAGCTTAGACTCCTTATCGGGAGGAGGAGCTTCTCCTGTGGTCTGTGAGTTAGCCCACTTGCGAGCGCTGGAAACCACAAGGGAGTCTAAGGGCAACTGACCTCTGATATAAGCAGGATCGGTAGGGGCAGGCTTATATTTTTTCTCCACCCTAGGTGTAATAATTCTTGCCCTCACAGGATCTTTAAATATGTCATCTATGTGTTTTAACATGCCTTTAAGCATTGGCAATGTATGAGTGGCTCTTTGAGAGGATGTAAGGGTCTCAAAGAGGAAATCCTCTTCTAAGGTCTCTTTATGAAGCTCCACCCCATGATATTGAGCAGCCCTGTTAAGAAGCTCGACATATCCAATGTTATCATCAGGTGGGGAGGTTCTAGATGGATACAGATCAGGGTCATTATCTATAACGGGGTCAGTATGATAATCCTCCCAAGGGTCGATGTCTTGTGGCCTATCCTGATCCTCATCCCCATCCCCATCCCCTTCATTCTGTGGGTCAGGTGATAGTGGTGGTGGTGGTGAATTTGAAGGTGTATTAAGTAAATTGGGATCAGTGGGAGAAGTGCGTGTAATGTAAGGGGGAGAAGGGTTAGTACCCACACTTTTCCTTTTGAGAGGAATGTGGTAATCCTCTGGCTGGTCTATTTTGCATTTCTTTGGTAGGGTGGCATGGATATGTCCTATATCAGGGTGTATAACCAGTTTTTTCTGTTTCGGATCCGAGGGCGGTGCATCGGACCGAGTGTCTTTTTCCTTACTTGCCGGTTTCGAAGGTTTCGGCTCCGAGCCTTTCGGTGCGAAAGGAGGATTCTTTGGTAACTGTGGAATTGTTACTAGGACATGTTTCAATTTCGATGCCGAAGGTGTCGGTTCGGCAATGACATGGGGGCGGCTCGAGCCCGAGCCGGAAGGCTTGTCCTTGTGTTTCGGAGCCGGGCCCGAGGGCGGGGCGTCGGAAACTTTTTGTCGGTGCCGACCTTGGCCCGAAGGCAGAGGAGGGATTGGAGCCTTTTTCTTTGTCTGTTGGGGGTGCAATGGGGTATCTTTACTCATGGTACGCTGACCCGGAGTAACCTGCTCCTCTTCCTCCATGTCGGAGTCGGCTTTGGACACGGAGATGTGTTGTTCTTCTTCCTCGGCTCCTTGAGCTTGATGTTCTGTGTCGGAATCTTCTCCGAAGATGTCCGGTGCGGAGCCGGTTTGGTGTTGCATCTCGTGACTTCGAACCCGATGGTCACAAAGCGTTTTCTTCGATCGCAACCATCGGCACGCGTCGCAGTCTTTCTCGTCGTGTTCTGGAGACAGGCAGAGGTTGCACACTTCGTGCAACTTGGTGCGTGGAAATTTAGCACGACATTCAGGGCAGAACTTGAAAGGAGTCCGTTCCATCGACTGCTGGCGCTGTCGGCGAGGGTAGGCCCGACGGCCCGCCATGAGTTTTCCGATCTAAGTTGTTTTGAGTTGAGGCGATACGCGAAGAATGGAAAGCCGCGATCGATAACAATACCGTCGAGGGTAGTGGATTGCGCGTCGAAGGGTCCCGAGAAACGGTGCCGAACTGGAGCGCAATAATACACATCCAAACCCGATGGCGGAAAAAAACAATCTAACGATGGAACCGATGCCCATGCGCACTATCACCTACCTCGTGACTGGAAAGACTTCTTCGAACAAAAACAAAGTGCAAACATCCGGACCCAACACCAGATGGCGGGCTATGCATAGCATGTGATCTACAGCTCACATGCCTCGAACATACATCTTTTAGTAAAGATGATTTTTATGTTCTGTGTTTGAAAATACCACTTTTAGAAAGTAGGTATTTTCTTTCTTAGCCATCCTGTGTGCCTCTGCTGGGTTTGTGGATTGACTGTCTGGCTTTGGGGTGACAGGGGCTGGGGATGTGCATTCTCTTCAGACAGCCACTTGGCGGGGTGGGGGGTGGGGGGGGGGGGTCGAGGGGTGTCCTGCCTTTCCTGTGGGCCGGGCTGAATAGACCTGGGCTGCATTTAGAGTTGTGGGAGGAGATTTCCTTGCACCTAAATGGGCCTGGTCTGCCTTGAACAATACGGTCTCTACTTCATGCCAGGAAGCTGGGCCAGAGAGGACAGAACTGGTTTGGACTAAGCACAGACACACTCTGCCTGAGAGAACAAAGGGATTTTGAGTATAAATATTGGGGCCCACACCCCAGAATTTTAGAACTCGCTGGAATCAAGAAACCTGCCAAGAAGAAGAGCTGGAAGAGCTGCCAGGAGGAATACTGCCCCTTTGCTGTGTTTATTTTTTTTAATCTTTTTTAGTTTTTACATTTTGTTTCAAACAATAACAATTGTTCAATGACATCGTACATATTAACCACATTAGAGATCTGCAGATGTTGATACAGTGGTTCTAGTGTGCATTGGCGTGTTGCGTATGTGGGGGGCAAGGATTATTTCTCAAAAGGATAGACTCCGCTTACAATAATGGCCGGGCGAGGCTTTGAGGTATGTAACGTGCCTATACTCTGTGCGTGCTATGTCGCTTATTTGAACTGTGAGAGAGGTGTACAACAAAATGAGGACAAAGTAAGCCCCTCAAGGGTAGGGGTTACCGCCTGAGACCTTTTGCTTAGTGTATTGCCAAGGGGGATCATCTGCTAGTAGTAGGTGCTGCGTGTAGTATGTTTTAATGGGCTATTCGATGATTGTGGGACTCTGCCCTACTTGTGCCTCCATGGACGCAACTCCAGATCGCGACATTTGGATCGCCTGGTTTCCCGAACTCCCCTGAGAGTCCTCCGCGGGTGCTTCTAGGCCCTGCAGGTCGGACACCATAGTCCCCAAACTACTGGCTAGGGGAAACTTGCGGAGTCCCAGCAGGTCTTCCCTTCGCAAGCCTACCCCTTCCGCCCTGGCCCAGTTGAGCAATGAACGGTGCCAGAAAAAGGAGGGGGGATGAAGATAGGCAAGGTAGTGAAATAGTAGAGAAGGCGAGGAAAGATCACCATCTTTGTGAGGGCAGAGTCTTCCAGAAGTTCATCTGCGATTGGATAGCAGAGGTGGCTCTGATGAAATAGGTCCGCTTTGTTCTAGTATATAAGTACCCCTAAGTATCTGAAGGCGTCAGTACTCCATGGCACTGGGACCCCACCCAGTGAGTACCTCGGGTCTAGGGCAGTCAGCGAGAAAGGAAAGAAAATGGACTTCGCCGCATTGACGCGTAACCCTGATGCCGTGGCGAATAATGAAAGTGCTAAGTCCAAAAAGGAGGGATGGAGTGGAGGTCAGGGGCGGTGCGTCCATTGGGGCGCTGGGGCGTTGCCCCACTAACGCACATGGCCCCAAAGTGTCGCCGCATATAATTAATAAGCACTGCAGCAGACGAGACGACTCAAGTAATACTCCTGTACGTCTGGCAGACGTACAGGAGTATTACTTGAGTCCGTGCCGGGCGGTCACTGACGATCACCGGGCGACGCCCGAGCAATCATCAGGACAAGGGGGTGGTGGTGACGTCGGGCCTAGCGGTCTTAGTGCGCATGTTCAGTTCTGGGCTGGTCATTTTTCTGACCAGCCCGAACATGCGCATTAGCCTGCACATTAGAAGAGCGGGGGTTGCTTCATGGCGCAGCCCCCGGTCTCCTAATGGGCGGGTGTGAACCCCTGCCCAAGCCAATCCTGGCGCTGCTGGAGCAGCGTCTGGATTGGCTTAGTCAGAGCGAGGCACTCTAGTCGGACACTCGGACTGCGACACGACGACAACGACACACCTCGTCGTGTTCTGGTGCGAGGGCCGAGGCTGCCTGCAGTGCCTGGCTGCTACTACTGCTCGTCGTGGGTGGCTCCGGTAAAGAAGAAGAGACTGGACGAGACTTCACTTCATCTTCACGACGTAAAGTTTAAGTAAGTATTTAAAAAGTGAGCTGATGACCATAAATATACTAATTTCCTTTCACCCGCGCCACCAAGCTGATTGTTGTAAGTAATAGTACATTTTAAATTACTTACAGCAATCAGCTTGGTGGCACGGGTGGAAGGAAATGCTCATGTTAACGTTAGCATTTTCTTAACGTTGCTCGGCGCGTTCTCAAAAGTGCACAATCAAAGCGCCGGCTATTAATATACTCTTTTCCAGGAAAAGAGTATATTAATGGCCGGCGCTTTGATTGTGCACTTTTGAGAGCGCCGAGCAACGTTAACATGGGCATTTTCTTAACGTTGCTCGGCGCTCTCTAAAGTGCACAATCAAAGGAGTATATTAATGGCCGGCGCTTTGATTGTGCACTTTAGAGGGCGCCGAGCAACGTTAACATGGGCATTTTGTTAACGTTGCTCGGCGCTCTCTAAAGTGCACAATCAAAGCGCCGGCCATTAATAACATTGGCAATTATGCAACTGATTGTGGCATTTTAAAAAAACACAACTCATAGAGAGAAAATATGTTTGAATGAACAACAAAGAAAGGTGGCTTCTAGGGAATGGAAGAAGTGTGGAGCACGGAGCAGCGAAAGGCGTTTGAAGCAGAAACGAGTGAGGTTTATAAAGGAAGCCGAGACTCCCTCGCACTGACCTTCACCTGCGCCTGACCACAAGCCTGCCGTAAATGTGCTGTTTATGTGATTTGCGGTCATTATTGATTGCAAATAGATCACAGGGCCTTTACACTTGGCCTGTGCTGTGGTGAGAGGCGTCTCTTTCTGAGAGCGACAATCGATTGCTCAGAAGAGCAGCCCTTTCTTTAACACTCACCCAAAACTAACAGGGCCTGTGTGTAAGTGCACTTATGTCCATGGGTAATGTTGCCATGCTGGCTTTGGCAGAAGCAGACGTTGTCCAGTATTTGTAAAGCGCCAACAATTACCCGAAGGCGTCAAGGCGCTGGGGGCCGTCGGGTAGATTAAGCGAGCTATGCCCAGAGTCACATGGTGCTGAGCTGATCTGGCGCCGGGAGCAAACCGAAAGCCCCCGGGTTCTGGAGTCAGCCCCTGGCCGCTGCGCCACACCTAGCCAAGATTGTGGCTTCTTTATGCAGACACCCCAAGACAACTTCACAAACAGCGGTGAAAGGAGCGCAGGTATGGGAGCACTTTCGAACCTTCAGTGGCCCATGTATGTGGAAGTGGAACTGAGAACAGACCTCGAGCTGCAGAATACAGACCAGGGACCCCTTAATGGCCGGGCGCTTTGATTGTGCACTTTAGAGAGCGCAGAGCAACGTTAACATGGGCATTTTCTTAACGTTGCTCTGCGCTCTCTAAAGTGCACAATCAAAGCGCCGGCCATTAATATACTCTTTCCTGGAAAAACCCCCCCGAACCCCTCCTTTGGTTGTTCGGGCTCGCTCGCTACGGTGCTCTATGATATTCACTTTCCGCCCCACCACTTACAAATGTCACCAGCCGCCACTGGTGGAGGTTTCTCGCATACAGCAGTATGTCATCGGCATATAGAGAGATTGTGTGCGCGCCGTGTCCTAGGGCGATACCCATGTCAACACGTGAGCGAATGTATGCCGCCAGTGGCTCTATTGCTAGTGAGAACAAGCATTGGCATAGCCAATAGGTCTCGCCTTTGGGACCTTATAAGTGTTTAGCTAGAGATATTGACTTTGTTTATGTTTTTAAGCTGTGCTGTACATTAGTTTGTAGAATGCTGAAAAGTTATAATAAAGAAGTGTTGATAGCATTTTTGTTACCTTATATATGACCAAGAAAGCATCAAGTCCAAGTGAAAGACCATATTAAAAAAGTATTACTTTTAAATAATGTTTTCATCTAATTTTGTCTTGTAAATGTTGGCAACTTGTTTTTGCTTGTGCCAATGTTTGTTTGTTATCGGTTTTTTTGTTATGGGGGGCATAAATAACAGGAGGCTGAAGCTTGGGAAATAGTACCTGTGTAACAGTTAGTGTGATAGTTAGTGAGTTAGTTTGTTAATGAGGGAGTTAGTTAGTGAGAGAGTGAGAGAGTTAGTAAGTTAGTGAGTGAGTGAGAGAGTGAGAGAGTGAGTGAGAGAGTGAGTGAGAGAGAGAGTTAGTGAGAGAGAGAGAGTTATTTAGTGAGAGAGAGAGATAGTTAGAGAGTTAGTTATTGAGAGAGTGTATGAGAGAGAGAAATTAGAGAGTTAGTTTTGAGAGAGAGAGTCCGTGAGAGAGAGAGAGTTTGAATTAGTGTTTTTAAAGAGAGTTAGATAGTGAGAGAGTTAGTGAGAGGGATTGAGATAGTTTGTTAGTTAGTGAGTGAGTTAGTGAGAGAGAGAGAGAGTGAGAGTTAGTGAGTTAGTGAGAGGGAGGTTGAGAGAGTGAGTTAGTTAGTGAGAGAGAGAGTTAGTACTTATTTTAAGCGTTATTTTTGTACAATCAAAGCGATGTGTACATATGAAGAATACTAATAAGGAGTGTAGCAAATTAAAGTGGCAGAATGTTGAATTGCAATTAAAAAACCGTAAATGAATTTTGCGAATGCTGTAGTGTATAAATATACGATTTTTCCTTTGATTAATTTGCAGTTACATTTGTTTTGCACATATAAAACACCCAATTAGAGTAATTAGAAAGAACTATAGCAAGTCTTTTTGAAGTTACCTGAAAGGCAATGAAGGCTGGTATTCCTGCAGATCAAAAAAAAAAAATCACCTGGGGGTGACGGCAAAAATAGAGAGCGAGATAACGACCCGTCCCCACACCTGCTTTTTAAAACTAGTGCTCTGCATATAGTCATTCATGGTTAGTTAATGCATCGTGAAGCTGGTAGGATAGCTCAGCGAGCGCAGTGCCCATTGCTGTGATTTGTGTTTGACATGCAACAGCTGAAACTGCGCGCCATGGTGGGGGAAGTGTTGCATTACATAGCGCCATAAGGCAGCTCCTACAATGGCCCTAACTTAGCACCGGCCACGGGCAGCAATCACCAACTGAACAAGCATTGGCCGCCGGGCCGTGAAAGTCGCGCGGCCGCGACAGTGAAAGCGATTGCGCTCCAGATGGCGCCTCGGGCGCTGAAAGCTGGCGGCTGCGCGCGTGCACGCTTGCGTGCACGCAAGCGCTAGGCCAGCAAAAGTGTGTGGGGTAGCACTTTGAAAAACCCACTTACAAAATGTCTCGCAGAGCAGCGCATGCGCTGGCTCAGGCGAGACCTAAAAAGGGGGGGGGGGGGATAACGGGCAGCCCTGTCGGGTCCCACGGCCTACACTTATAGAGTCTGAGATATAGGGCCCTGTTTTGATACGGACCATCGGGCGCTTGTATAGCAGCCTGACCATGCTAAGAAAGAAGGGTAAGGCCGCAAAGAGAATCCCATTAGAGAGAGCCTAAGGCTCTCTCGAGGTCTAGCACCAGACAGCCCGAGCGGGGCCAGTTCAGAGGCGCGTACTTTGCCACCCTGAAGTAACGACGAAGGTTGAGAGCAGTGTTACGGGCCGGGACGAACCCGTTTTGGTCCGGATGCACCAAGGAGGGGATGTAAGGTGCGAGCCGGTTAGCGATGATTTTCGCCAGTATTTTGTAGTCTGTGTTTAAGATCGCAAGGGGTCTGTAAGACCCTGGGGATGTGGGATCCTTGCCTGGTTTCAATAAGGAGACTACATTAGCCGTGCATAATGAGGGTGGCAGGGCAGCATGGTCTACTGCAGTGGTGAAGAGTGCATTCAGACGTGGCACAAGGACTTCCGCATATGTCATAAAGAATTCTGTAGGGAGCCCGTCTGGCCCTGGCGTTTTCCTGGATGCCAGTGGTGACAGCGCTTCCCGGACTTCGTCTACTGTTAAGGGGGGAGTCCAATGCTAGGTGCTGGCCAAGAAGTAATGTAGGTAATTCTACAGTGTCCAAAAACCCACCTATTTGTTGTCCCCATGCGAGCCGGAAGAGTAAAGCTTGGAGTAATGTCTTGTCATGGCTGCGTGAATGTCCAATTGTGTATATCTCATTTGCCCTAGCTCGTCTTTTATCAAGTGTATGGGACGGTGCGGGTGCTCCTGCCTAATTAAATATGCAAGTAGTTTACCTGCCTTATCAGATGTTGAGTGGGTACGTGCTGAGTGAGCTAAGTAGTTGTGACAGCGCAGCTTTTCTAGAAGTTCTGATCGATCCGCTTGGATATTGTCGAATTGTGTTTTGGCTTCGGGGTGGGTGACAGACAATGATCCCCAGTGAAGGAGTTGCCGCTCAATAGCAGACAGGGACGTGTCCACTTGCTTGTGAATGTTCCATGTAAGGCCCAGGCAGTGTCCCCTAGTCGCGACCTTAAAGCCCTCCCACTCCGTCAAGGGGGAGTCCGGGGAGTCGGCATTATGCTCGAAATAGTCGAGTACTGCAGTTTCCAGGGAACTACGGAACGTCTGGTCTTCCAATGCTGCTGTTTGCAGTCGCCAGGTTGGAATCGGCGGGGTTTTCGCTTCCCAGCTAAGTAGCATGGCCTGAGGGTTATGATCTGAGTGCGTACGGCCCAGTTACCAGTGTTTTGCATTAGGGTGAGCAGCGCTGCTGAGGTCAATATGCGGGCTAGTCGCACATGTAGGTTATGGACTGGTGAGTAGGAGGAATATATCCGTGAGTCAGGGCTACGCACGCACCCAACATCCGTTAAGGACCAGTGCCCCAGCCAGTTGCGTAGTGAGTGCGCATTTGAAGAGGCTGTGGTGCAGGTGAGGGGTGGGAAAGAGCGATCGAGCAAGACATCCAGGACCGAGTTCAAATCCCCCCCCCCCCCCAAGGAGCCACGGGATATCTTTCCAGCGGGGTAGCAGTGCGGAAAGGCTACAAAGGAAGGCGCTCTGTTCTGTGTTAGGTACATAAATGGAACCCAGAAGAAGGGGCTGCCCATTAAGCCTACCCTTATGGAAAACATAGCGTCCAGCAGAATCGGTCACCACCTCCTCCTCCCCCCCTCAAGGGACCCACGCCCTCACCCAGACCAATACACCTCTAGCTAGGGAAGAGAAGTTAGTGCTGTACACATGTCCACGCCAGGGGCTCGTCAAGTGTGTCTCCTGTAGTAAGGCAATACCAGCACACCTACGCTGTAAATACGCATATATAGAGTACCTGCGGACGGGAGTATGTTTACCCTTTACGTTCCAGGTTATGATGTTAATACTAGTCATGAGGACGGTGTGAATCCGTAAAACTTAGCCTATGAAGCAGACTTACAATGTATGTGTGTTCGATGTGGCAACAGGTCCCTAGGTAAGGCGATAACTACGGGGAAAACCAAAAGTATTAACAATAAGTCGTAAAACTTCATGAGAGCGAACCCCAAATGGGAGTTGACCCAAACAGTTGTGCCCAACTATGGCAATTAACACGTAGTCAGATGTTGACTCCGAAAGGGGGCGTGTAAGGTAGCAAAGGGACGGAGTGGCCCATCCCCCGGACGGGTAACATTATGGAGTGACGTCAAAGTGTGGTACCGCATATGTGTGGTGTAGCACGGGCATGAGACATGATGTGTCAGGGGCAGGCATGAGGGCCAAATAAGGGTTGCTGCAAAAGTGCGTGTAATATGACTAATGGAGGATTACCATGAGCAGCATTGTCAAATAATTGCATCTGAGGTCTGAGGTGTGATGGCTGGAAGATGCGGTGAGCCAGAATCAGCCGACCACGCCAGCATGGAATAGGCGTCACCCCGGGGACCTGGATGGTGATGCTGTGGAGACTGATGATGGTGATGATTTCGCAGACTGGAGGGTGGACGCCACCTGCAATGCCTCTTGGAGTTCCGATCTAATCTGTTCTGGGTCATTGATTGGCGATGCCCTCCACTGTGTGCCTCCGCCTCTCTGACGGCTGAGACGGCCCCTTTTTTGTGTCAGGGGGTCCTCTTGGGGCCTAGGTGTAGTTGCCAGTTTGTTTTCTTCCAACCAATCCCAGGCATCAGAGGGGGGAGTCAAAGAATCGAGTGTTGCCATTTTGGATTACCAGGAGGCGTGCTGGAAAGAGCAGAGAGTAGCGTAGATCAAGGTTCCGCGTTTGACGCTTCACTGCCCTGAATTTTGCGCGCCTCTTCTGCACCTGAGCAGTGTAGTCTGGGAAGGAGGAGACAGTGACATTTTGTACCTTGGGTCCTGGGTGCCTCCCCACCTCTCTCAGTATCACGTCCCTGTCGCGGAAATTTAGCAGACGAAACAGGAAGGGACGGGGCTTACGGGCGGGGACCCTGTGAGCACGCTCAACAACAAACTGTGGGGAGAGTGATCCCGGGGGGGAGCAACTCTATCATCCAGGACTCCGTGTAGCCTACTGGGTCTTGTCCCTCTGTCCCCTCTGGTAAACCAATTACCCGCACAATATTGCGGCGCGAACGTCCCTCCGCATCAGCCAGTTTCTCTTCGAGGGTGCAGACACAGTCTAGCAGGTCCTGGAGGGTCACAGTGTGGTTACGGGATTTGGGTTGGAGGTCTGCAAGGGTAAGTTCATTGTCATGCACAAGCTCGGCCAATCTTTGATGGTCCGCCCGTAAGAGAGTTAAGTCAGATGTGATGCTGTCGATCCTGTTCTCTAGAGACGTGCGGGTCTGTCCTAGTGCCGTGCCAGCACTGAGTCCAATTTATTTGAGGTATCAAGGCGGTCGGGCTCTGGAGATGCCCCCGCACCCTTGGATGACCCCCTGTTCATGCCATGTGGCGGATTGTCTTGATGAATGGCAGAGCGGAGACGGCCCATGACTAATTGCTGTGCGTTGGGCATAGGGAGCAGTTTGTGCGCAGTTCGTGATTGTGGCGGCTGCCAAGAGGGAGGCAATTTAGTTGGGAGTCCCTCAGCAAGTTCCTCACGGGTGCAATCAGGCACCCTGGACACCGCCCTGACGGCCCAGGTGATTATACTTTGTGGACAGTGGAACTGCAGGCGCCTCTGATCCAGTTAGAGGCCACCCTGCCCCCCCTAGAGATTCGGGTCGAGGCTAGGCTCCACAAGGGGGGGGGGGGAGGGGCAAAGGAGGGGTTCTCAGTCCGAACCCTGTCCTATCCTGCCACAATATGTGTTCAATATGGCCCTCCTGCAGGAGGCACAGACCCTGTGGTGTGGTTTTGTCCTGGTGTGCATGGGAGTCTCACGAGGCTCCAGGAGGGAAAAGGTGAGTCACAAGCAGGTCCCACTTTAGATTAGGGACCTGTACCAGCGCCACTCAATGAAGGGCCGTGGTACCGGCTCCACCGGAGAAGCTAGCTCGTGCGTCTGAGCTGAATCTTCCACACCGTGTACCTCCCAAGTGAGTGCAGTCCCAGGGGACAGGGTCAGTGGCTGCCGCAGCAGCGCCTCAGGTGTCCCAAAGGGCCAAGAGTGGTGAGAGGGGGCACTGCGTAGGCCCGGTGTGACCCCATTGCAGGACTGCGGTACCACGTTCTCTGCATTGTCGCCAGGGTAGCGTTTACCAAGGGAGTCTAGGCCCAATCGGCCCCCAGGCCTCCTTCATCCCTGGTCGTCTGCACCTGTGTTGCCCCAGACGTTTCGTGAGCCGCAGGTGTCAAGGAGAAGGTCAGCTTGGGCCCGATACGATCCCAGTGCTGCCCCCAGCAATCAGACGTTGGATTCCCCTGGCAGTCGGGTACCTACCAGGTCGATGCAGTTGAGGTGTGTCTGCGCAAGGGGGGCCTGGGCCCGATCGACCCCGGGCCTTACCCCCCCCCCCCTGCCAGCCACCGAACGTTAGCTCACCAGGCTCACCTGTAGTTTCTTTGTTGTGTCTGGGTGCCTCGGGTCCACTGGGGTGGTTCCTCCTCTGTGCAGCGGGGGTCCACTAGACAGACTGTCTGGTCAGGGATTGGTGGCCACGACTCGACCCCCCCTCCGCGCCACTGCTTCAGACTTCCGATGTGCGGTAGCCCCGCCCCGGGCCACTGAGTCGTTACCAGGCCTCACCGGCCCACTCACGCTCTGGAGGGTGTCGCACCCCAATCGCCAAGGAGCAGGAGACCTAGCCGGCACACCGGCAGCGCCTGCTGGTGTACGGGAGAGGCGCAGGTCAAGCCCCAAGTTCCCGCACGCAATAGGCCGTACCCACGGAATCTCTGCTGCTAATGTGTCCACAGCCTCGAGGAGCCCCCAGCTGGACGCAGCGGGTGCCCCTTTATGCTCGTTGCCCCTGCAAATTCAGTTTATTGGGCTTGATGCGGCGATGGTCAGGATAATCAGGGGATGGCACACGAAGCTCTAACAAGACGCGTCCGCCATCTTGAGTGCTTGGCCACGCCCCCCCACCCCCTTGCTGTGTTGTTGCTTTATTGGGTTGGCCTGCAGTTGCTGCTTCTGCCTTGGGCAGTGAAAGGACTGGACTGAACCTTCTTTTACTTGTGCTGAGTATCTCCAAGGGCTTGAAGTAGAGCTTGCCTCCTGTTCAGAAGTCTCAGGGACAGCAAAGACTGTTTAAGTTGCCACAGAGAAGGGAAACGTAACCGACTCCATCACTGGCCCTGTGTCCTGACTGCACCGCAGAAGGCACAGTCCGCATCTCGCACCGCAACCCTGGTCTTACCGACAACGATGACCGACGCCATCGCCACTGAGCTGCTGCTTGCACCGTGACCTGTGGACACCGCACTCCGCATCGCATCACTTCCCCATCCTGGTCTCACCAACCCCGTCGCTGCTGCTGACTTCAACACCCGTAACCGCATCGTGGCTGGGGGCACCTCTCAAGTCTCATGACGCACCGCCTCGTCCCACACAGCAGTCTGGGCCGACCGACGGCAGCTACAGCTAACCAGCTCGGTCGCTTGCACCACAACCTGCCAGCACCGCATCAAGCACCGCCTCACCCTGCACAGTAAGCCTTGGTCTCACCGACGCCGTCTGGACGATCGTCACCGAGCCGCTGCCTGCACCGCATTGAGAGGGCACCGCACACTGCACCGCTTCCATTTTGCAATGCAACCGCGACGGTTGCCATGACCGGCTCGCACCAACGTGCCAGCCTCAACGAGAAAGGTACGGTTATCGAGTGTCGCTGGCCCGTACCGACGCGGTCAGCTGGAACTGTTAGACTCTGTTGTTTTCAGCATCGAGGTAGCCCCGGGCGGAGCTACCGACTCATACGAACTGTGTTGTTGAGGTATTTCTGAAATTTTAAAGATATCTTGCAAAGTATATATTTTTAAAGTACTGTATGTTGGATTTTTATCGTTTTGGTCTTTTTTTGGATATATAAAAATATTGGACATTTTTCTAAACTGGTGTGGTGTCCTTTTGTAGTGCTTTCGCTGTATAACTGTTGGTTATGTGCAAATGCTTTACACACTGCCTCTAAGATAAGCCTGACTGCTCGTGCCAAGCTACCAAGGGGGTGAGCAGGGGTTATTTTAGGAGTGTAACTCCCTTATCCAGACTAGAAGGAAGGGTCCCTACTTGGACAAAGGTACCTACCTCTGCCAACTAGAGACCCCCATTTCTAACAGTGACAGTACCAATATAATGTATAATGATACTAGACAAAGACTTTCAAAGAAAGAACCAAATGAATAAACACTGCCCACTGGTGTTTACACCAGAGTAAAAGAGAAAACACCCCCCCAATCTACTGATCACTCACCATTGGAAATGGATGGTATGGCAACTTCTAACAAAACATATATGGCAAGACCAAGAAGTTTTGCTGAGTCCCAACTTAAGTTGAGACAATGATCACTGGTATAACCCTTACCTCATAGGTCGTTCACAGAGTGGGGAGGATGGGCAGGGCGTTAAGGAATCTGTGGCTAGACTGTCTCTCTACTAGATATTACGTTACTGAAGGTAAGTAACTTGTACATCTGATAGAGACATCTAGCCGCAGTTTCCTTAACTTGTGAATTAAATACCATAGCTATACCCCCCTGGAGGAGGGTCTGCAAATTAAACCTACGAAAGTTCTCGAAGAGAACCAGCTGGTCACAACTAGCAACTGCCCACAAACACATTGGAATAGCAGAACAAGAGCTTGGATCTTAATATAATCCATGATCACTGTCACAGAACATATAAATAATAAACAACCCAACGGACCTGAAGGAATCGGGCCTTGAGGAAAAAAGGGGGTAAACCCCTAAACAACCATCTGACAGTTATCGGACATTATCCTCTATCCCCGAAGGGGAAAGAGAACTTGTTGACCAAAAGGGCCAAGTGCAATACAAAAGTCATGCAATCCGCATTGTTCACGATAATAGAGAAATATCAGAAAAAGAACTGTCCCAATAAAATCCAAAAAGGACTTTTTTTTTTTTAAATATCGAAGACCAATTATGTGTAACACGTATGCACACAGTCATGTATACTCGGTATACCCAAGAGCCAAATAGAACTGAAAAATCTGTCCAAAAGTGCTTTACAACATTTTTTGAAAAAGGAATCGCACCCATTAGTGCAGCGAAACATTAAAAAGAAACCATACATAAAATGAACCCTTGTTAGCAACAAGCACATACGACCAAACTTGTGAAACAAAATTAAATTTGATCGCAAGTCCAACAAGGACTTGTATATATCATTTTCACTTCTTCAAGAAGCAACAGTCACGATTTCTCAAGGACTGTCAAGCACGGAGAAAATGAGATACATACCTCAAGAAGACAGGTAATCTCTAACCTTCAGACAGAAATAACATATGCAGAAACATTGTAGGAGAATAACAAGAAGAGCTTTCTATAAACCCTAAAAACCTCCTACCATGAAATGCATGAACGACAACAGCTTTATCTGTTTCAGACACTGCCTATCAGACAGCTTAAGGCAGAGTTCACACCGCCATGTTCCCAAATTGAACGAAGGAATTGCCTATACCCTCCCACAAAGGAGGAGGCCACTAACTCGTGTATTCCAAAGAATACACTGCAAACTCTGAATTTACCAGCACAACTCTTCAAAAATTGAAGCACTTATAATAAATATGCAGTCCACTCAAGAAGAGAAAATGAACTGCACTGACTACCCTGGCTAAGAAAAACCAGAGGGGCGTGTAAATGTAACAGAACCCCAAAAAGGGTATCATAAGAGGAAAAGAACGGCTATTAGCTTACAACAATAGCCCTCAAAAGAGCATATAACGAAGTCCAAGAAGGACTAAGCTGTATAGCCAAGTGATACCCACACAAGACGGAGTACTCAGAGAAATCTATTTAATAGTAAACAAATAGACTACGAAAGTAGTACACTTAAAGAGCTATACAACAGCAAACCAATACTCCATGTAGAGTAAGACATATACCCAGAAAAAGAGTATGAACTCTTGAGACGAAGCTCCTCGTCAGAGTAAAGTAAAAGAACAAACCAGCTACAAAGACAATCCGGAGATTCAAATAGTCAAATCCGGAGTCAAACACTCTTGCCATGAGAAAGAAGTAGTGCTCAATACTTCAAAGTAGTGCTCAATACTTCAACACCACAAAGGGTAACAATAGCAGAGGCAGGATTTAAATCCTCAACCTAAAGATAGACTGTGGCTATATAAGAGATAAACAAAAACCCTGATAACGCCAAACTTCAAGTGACCAGCCATGAGGCGTAGTTCGCCGAATCTGCATGGCTGTCAAATAAACAAACATCGTCAAAGGCCATATCCTTAAAACTCTCCCGAACATTTTCGGGGAATTTCGACTCTCGCAACCAAGTGTGTCTGCGAAGAGCAACAGACCGAGCCATGGCTCTGTCAATAGAATCAGTAATGTCCATTGCCGACTTAATATTAAACTTTGCCATCTCAGGAAGGGAAGAAAGCAGATGGGTTACAGAGTCCCATAACGCATAGGAAGCCCTGTCTAAGACACAAGACGTGTTTAAAGCCGAACTAGCCGAAGCAAAGATATTCCAGCCACACAGATCCAACCACCTAGTACTCTACCTGGTGGAAGTAAAGAAGAGATATCTAGATTCGGCGAAGTCGTAGCAGCTTGCACAACGAACCCTTTAGCAGTAGGGTGTCGAGAAAGACAGACTGGGTCAGCCGGAGCAGGACGATGATGATGAGAAATGGCATGATCAACAGAGACTCCGGTCACTGGCCTCGCCCAAGTTCCCAAAAGATTATCATACAGAAACTCTCAATAGGGCAGTAAGGGTTCAACATCTGTCACACCCTGATGAAGCAGATCCAATAAGGGATCAGATGAGAAAGTCAGCAAAGGAAGCTGCAATTTCAAGACATCAGCAGTTCTTTTTATAACCTCAGCAAAAGCTGCACTAGCCTCTGTCACCATTCGTGGTGGAGAAAGCAACTTGGAGAGCGTTGTAGACTACCATCCTCAACCAATGTAGCCCAAGAACCTCCCCCAAGTGGCTGAACCAGACCAATCAAGCGGTCGACGTCACCGGCATCACCTGAGCCACCTTGTAATGCTGGAGAAACAGCAACAGGGCCAGCTTCGTCCTCAGAATGTAAAGGATAAGACACAGGAACCGCAATGAGCGTCGTCTCCGGCACAGACCGACGTCGTTGACGGCATCTTATCCGCCTCCTCTACCACCTCATCCGACGCAGCCGGCGTCATAGCTGGAAGCTGCACCAGGCTGTGCTCCGACGCTGTGATAACTCCAGGCAGAGTCGAGGTCTTCGACTGGCGCTGAGGGCAAAACCGCCGGCGTGTTTCCAGTCAGAGTACCCCCTACCTCCCTGGGGCAAGGAGGCGCTCCAGGGGGAGGCATGGACCCAAAAAAGGCATGCAAAGCATGACAGTATGGCCGCATCTGGATCATAGTCGCCCCGGCTCCAGGATAAGGAGGGAGACATGGGGTTGACTCCTGTGCGATGTCCTCCGTTAAAGAACGGGAGGACCCAGCAGAAACTGGGTTGGGATTTTCGTGACTCAGGTGAGAGACGCTCATGGGAACGGCTCCTTAACCGGCCCCGGCAGGAACCTCCGAACAGAAAGGAGACCAACGTCGCCTGGACTCTGACCGGGAGAGCCGCGCCGTCAACGGCTTCATCCACCTTTCTCGCAAGGCTTTAGGCTTCAGCCATTTACAGGCGTCGCACTTCTCGGAGCCATGGTGTTCACCTAGGCACCGCATAAAGATGGAATGGGGATCCGTAGCCGACATCTGTTGAGCTCAGGTTTTGCACGACTTAAAACCCGAAGGCATAGCCACCCTGTTTCCTTACACAAAAAGGAGTTGAAATAGGCCAAAAATACAAACGGCTCGAGGAACCGCTTCTCCGAATCCACGTTACAGCGCGGAAAAGAAGAAACTTCACCTGGCACCAGTCACTCGGAGCGCTTAGGTACTGCTGAAAAATGTCCGGATTCAGTCTGACGCCTGGGGAGAATTCACAAGTTACGGAATTTACATCTCGATGTCTCTATCAGATATAGGTATTCATGAAGGGAAGCAGCGTGTTCTACTTTCACTGCTCCCAGATCGGCATAAACCAAGAACAACATTTCCCTCAGCAATCCAGAAGTAAAGCACCAGCCCCTTAGGATTAGGAGCTTCGTAGAAGAGGACAGAAGATTTCTGTGAGATTTCTTGAGTATGACAGATTAGAGAGAAATGGTGTGCCCTTTTTCCTCCTACTACTTTTTTTCCGGAAGGACGAGATAAAAGATGCCACGTATAGGAGCTTTTGTATTCCATGTGCACTTCATGCTCGGCAGATAGTCTGCCATCCATCCTCCACACATTGGTCACTGAATTATCAGGAATGGCGAAAGATGGATGGCAGGTTATGAGCCACTAACAAAAGATGCACAGAAAATCCAGCCCATATATTGTGCGTTTCCATGGCATGACAACTCCCATCCCTGATATAATTCTGGTACTGTTACAGGAGTAAGTCATAACATTTTGGACAAATATGACATCAGATCGTGGTGAATGGGAATGCAACTCAGTGTGTTTCTAGGTTTGTCAGTAGTTCATGTATGTAACCGAAAAGTTACACTCAAACGTGTTTACTAAAAATGGAGAGACAGGCAAAGCCAAAAGGCTTGACATTTCTATGGTGTGCAGACAAAGTGCACAAACTTCAAAAACGTCAAACTATTAGGGTAAGGCTCTAACAAAAGCATGCTTACAATCAGTCGTAACAGCACTGTAAAGTGTGTGAAGACAAAAGCATCCGAAATATGGATGTTGCAGAAAATAACCCTTTTTTGTAGCATCCATTTTTTATATATTTGTGACCGCGATTACTTCCCAGTGTTACTGGACTGCTAGCTGACTGATTTAACATATAAATGGTCCATCATGCATTACACAGGAGGAGGGATGACACACTCAGCAGCCAACAGAAAACCGGTGAAAATATAATAGCTCTTTTGACTGATCCCAGATGTGACTGATTATGTCTCAAACCATTGACTAAAAGCTCTGGAGCAAAAGAAGCCTGTGGCTGAGGGAGGCTCACAGAAAGCCATTATAGTAAGTACTGAATACAATATGTATGCCATGAATGGTGCAAGCGCTATAGACGTCATCTCTCGTAATTCAGATTTCAGGATAAAACCAGTTTTTTCATGAGGAATGTAATTATTTTTTTCAAAATGAAAAATACATTTGACAACATAATTTATGTATTTGCGTAAATTGATAAGCGGATGTTTAGAGGGAACTTTACTTCGCTCGCAAATACATATTTAAAATGCGAGTGCCACTCACTACTGCGGTCTGAGACAATAACCTACAAGATTCCTATAACCTGTTGGCGCTCCAAACGTGTAAGAGAAATACTTGTGTTGAGGAATTTCACTGCTGTATGTGCTAGTAGAATCTATCTGGCTCGGTCTCCAGTTGACATATTAATATTTGTATATGTTCTTTCACCCAGCGCCTTCCTATAGAGTTTCACTCATCGCTAGGGGCAAGCCTAGTTTTAACTTTATAGTCTACAACATGGTTCCGTCGGGTAGCACCTAATTCCTTTAGACATGCCATAGATAAATAGTAAATTAACAGATAAACATAGATTTTTAAGCACAAACACCAACTTTTAGATATGTATATATATTTTTTTTCTTTCATCTTTTTTCATATATATCAACTTCTTTTCGTGGAAAAAAGGCTGTCATACAATACAAGAATTAGTGGTTCGATAGTGACTGTTGTGACATGAGGTGATAGAAGTGAAAAAACTGAAAACAAGAAACAAAAAACACCAATACATAAATAACACAAATTAGTGCCCAGTGTATTTAAATCTCTGTCCAGATGTATAATTCCAGTAGTAACCTGAACATTCAACTTATTATGGTTACACTGTTTTAGGACATAAGAGAACAATACGTCGACGCTTCGACCCAAAATTTCTTTATTATAAGGACATCACAAAGGGTCTTCTTCAGGACAAAAAGGAATGTGGCAGAGTCGTAGAAAATTGAACTCCTCCAATCCTGGATGGAGTGCAAATGGGCGTCTTGTCAGGGCATCATCAAAAGGTTAACACGACGTTGGGGTGTGTTCCTCTCATGGTTGGAAATGGCGCAGGTCCTGTGCCCAGGGGGTAATCAATTGGAGCAGACACTGGTTATTCAGTGGATAAGCCTTCAAGATATAGGGAAATCCGAAACCACTTGGCGGTCGAATTGAGCAGCGCGGTTCCAAGTTGGGGGTCTCTACTTGGCTGTAAAAAGGAGAGCAGTCATCCTCTAGGCTACAGTGAATGTAATAGCTTGGTGATGTTGCAACAAAATGCAATCAGAACCCTCCTCCGGCTACCACATTCCCTTTTGTCCTGATGAAGACCCTTCGTGATGTCCTTATAATACAGACATTTTGGGTCGAAACGTCGACGTATTGTTCTCTCATGTCCTAAAACAGTGTAACCATAATAAGTTGAATGTTCAGGTTACTACTGGAATTATACATCTGGACAGAGACTTAAATATACTGGGCACTAATTTGTGTTATGTATTGGTGTTTTTTGTTTCTTGTTTTCAGTTTTATCACTTCTATTACTTCATGTCACAACAGTCACTATTGAACCACTAATTCTTGTATAGTATGACAGCCTTTTTTCTACGAAAAGAAGTTGATATATATGAAAACATATATATATATACATACATATCTAAAGTGTTGTTTGTTTGTGCTTAAAAATCTATGTTTTTCTGTTAATTTACTATATGACTATTGCTTATCTAAAGGAATTAGGTGCTACCCAACGGAACCATTTTGTAGGCTATAACGTCAATACCCAGGTTCCGAGGGACACTGGGTTACCCCGTTGACTTTAATTGTAGTTTTAACTTTGTTCACAAAATCTGGGGGTAATCAGGAACCTTTTTCAGCTTCATCTGAAGAAATATTTAGCTTCCCCATGAAAGATGGGGCAATTTGGTGCAAGAAACATTTGAATTTTTGCATGCTGAGGCCAGGCATCCACATCAGGAGAACAGATCCTGGGAAGGTGATAGAGGTGAGCTCCATGCAGTGCATGGCTACAGCGCACTGTCAGTCCATATGTTGCAACGTGCTGCCCCTTATGTCAGGAAAAATAATTTCCCACTACCATCAACGGGAATCAAATATTCACCTTTTTAGACTTTTTTTTTTTTACTTTGTAAGCTTCATGTGTTTCAAAAATTGTTAACTTCCACATAAAATGACTAAGACTCATTCGGGAAATGACAATTTTAAAAAAAAGGAGGGCACATGTATAAGTGAAGATAGATGCTATGATACACGGCAGGCCAGGTGGAATTGTCCTTTATGAACAGCCTATATTGCCTACTGCTTTTTATTCATTTATCGGGAAATCTTTCTGAAAAATGCACTGTTTAGCCACTTTCTTTTCAAAATATTGTGTGGGTATGAATAATCCAATACCATTTGGGAAGGTGAGGTTTGCTTGGAATACTATTAAAGCACTGTATTATTTTATGAGTGCCCCCTTCAGAGCCAATGGCTTTTAACAACTTTGTGTAATAAAGTGTGCTGTAAAATGCAGTATTTAGACATATTTTCCTTTCCAAATTTTCGCATGGAAAAACCGTACTATAAGACGTTAGCCTTTTTCGCTCAGTGCCATTCAGGTTTCATATTTACACCCCACCACTTTTAAAGATTACCAGTGTCAGAGTGAAGTGGTGCTAGATATGAAAGAGTGATTTTTGTAATACTAGATGCTGTGTTCGTGTACAATGAGAGTGCTGGTAACTTTCATTGTATTGCGAGGCATGCTCTCTTTGTATATAGGTGAGGGTGCTGTATGCGAAACTGCGCTTGCTAGTTGATATACAGTAATTTTAATGCAGAGAAAGTTGTATTAAAAATCCATCTTTAGACAGATTACAGACACGGTGGGCTTCTAGAAATGGTTGTCTTTTACTCGGAGAATACTACAATCAAAAACTCCCGTTCTATTAGGGAGTGCCTCACTGGGAGACAATTACTCAAAAGTCTTTGGTAGCTCTATTGGGTGTTAACCCTTCATGGATAGGTAGGAACCATTCCACAATACTAATTGCTAAAACAATTGTAGGGATGACAATTACTGAGTCCCGACACAATTCTAATCCACTTGATTTCATGAAAAGTTAAAACTCCAGCAAAACTGGAATGAAACTTGCACAGCAGTTTATAGTACTAAACCATGATGAATAAAAACCTCATTGAGTTCTATTTTTCTGTACTGAAATAAGGAAAAACACGTGTGTGGAGGGAGATTTCCATCCTTTCTTCTTAGGATGGCACTCGTTCATTATGCTGAATACTAAACGTGTTCACAAGAATGCATTCAAGTCATATACAGGTCCATACAGATCCTTACCTTAATAAATAAATGTGGCGGCGCATCCATTTGTCCATCTTGTTTTTTTGTGATATCTAAAAGAACAAAGTGATTTATGCTACAGTAAACAGTAAGAACAAGTAGCAAAACTTGGCTGTAGTGAGGACATTGTTGTGCTCATTAGGAGTCAAACAAGTTTAAAAAATGAGCTATACAGGTAGCACTTTAATGTAGATTGTGCTTGGTTGCAAGGATGTGGGTTAGCAATGCAGCCTATGTGGGTAATGTTTTTTTATGCTGGAGTGTTTCTCATATTGCATCACGTTTAACTGTATCACAGCAAGTAGTAGAGCAAAGACAAATGAGAGATAGAATGGTGTGGGTGGCAAGGGTGGTCACGAGGAAAGAACATGGACTTCGAGAGATAGCTTTGCAGAGAGTTGTGCATACCCTCCTTGACTGGGGGATTGGGTTTAACTCCTGGAAGGATAGTTGTCTGAGCTACCTGCTGGGGAAGAGTGCATGAGTAAGTTGCTCAGAGTCATTACTGCCTTTCTGAATTTAAGGTGGGCATAGAAGTTTTTGCCTGGTCTTGAAGGGAGTTCCACAATTTAGCTGCCTCTTTGGAGAGGAAGGTATCATTGACAATGACTTTTGTTGGGCATTCGTCAGCTGCAACGCACCAAAGAAAGAGGAACATAAATAAACTCACATCCTGCATGTTTAAAAACATTTAATAACGAAACTGGCATTGCAAACTTGCTCAACAAATCAGTGCCCATAACACTATCAATTTTTATTGAAAGGAAGCAAACCCACAGGCCCAAACTAAGAGCTCACTTGATTTGGTGCGATTATTATAAGCATGCTTTTGAGCTAGGGCTACAGTTTAAGGAGGCACTCAAAATCAAGGCATAAGAAAATTAACACACAAAACTGTAGCTCCAAATATTTTGGCTTTGGCTCATTTAGTGCCCAATGGGTGGTGATGTTATTATGTTATTACTCGGACCACCTTTGTAAACCAACCATTGTTAGACCACTGATGTTCTTCACTGTATCTTTAATAGCCTACAATTAAAAGGCAATTTCTACATATAGTTTACTCATCAAAACAAGCACAATTCGATAAATATATTTGTTTTAAAATGCTTACCAGATCTCTTGAATCTATGCCCTATACTTCGGGACCAGCCAATGTGATGAATGAGTGGGCTATACATGTGGCACCAGAAGTCATCTGTTTTGTCTTCACTTTCTTCATAAACTAATCTTAATCGTCCACCAATTACACTGTCTACGTATGCCACTCTTGTGCGACAGAGGTGTGTTTTGTCAACGACTTCTACCCGCATGGAAGGCTTGAAAGGATACTGCATGCTTTCCGATACCTGAAAATCAGAAACACAATTGTCCAGTACCTGCAGCATTAGCACAATATTCATATTAATTTTACATGGAGTTTTCTCAGTGTTTGGTTCACACAGGTTTCTTGTACCAACCCAGGACACTTGTTAAACAAGCATTTGCAATGCAATAGGTCTCGCATTTACGCGAGTTTGAGCTATTGGCATTGTGGATGAAAATGCTTTTCATTTATGTTTTGGTTTTTGAAACGTAAATGAAACACATTGTCATTTGCAATGCCAAGGCTTAGGCTCGCGTAAATGCGAGACCTATTGCCATCACAGGTTTGTATGAGAGGGCGGCACTCGAAGATGGCGCCTGTCTGACCACGGAAACCGGGTCCTCCCTAACGTTAGTCCTACTTTGCTTGTTATCACCCTAATGAACTCCACTTAAACGCCGGGTGAGATAGCACGCTGCGCTTACCACGCAACAATTCTTGGAAGGTTCCTTTGGGCTCCGATACGACCAGTCACAGGTTAGTTTATGGGGACGTTTCCACCCCACACACATGCTATTTTGGGCCTCCAGCAGCTGCTAAAATCGGCAACTTTCTATTCTTTTCCCTCCTGTAGGCATTATCAGGACCTCAATGTCTGTTGAACCCTATTAACGGTTACGGGTGAACCGCCGATATTGGATGGTTATTGGAAATGTTGTCCTTTCACAGACACATTAACGAGGCGAGCGCGCGGTGGGTGGGAGCGCTCGAAAGTTGAGACGCCTGCGCGTGCTCATCTGCTGTCGGGGGCAAGCTCCGGGCGCAAGCTGAAAGACACGCCGTGCGCGTGCCCATGTGCTGTCCGGGAGCAAGGTAATAGACACGCCGTGAGCGTGCACATCACCTGTCCGGGCGAAAGTGCACATCTCGGGAGCAAGCTAATAGACACGCCGTGAGCGTGCACATCTCCTGTCCCGCATCCAAACTTAAGTCGGCAACAATAGATCTCGCATAGCGAGCAGCGCTTTGCGCTGCGTCGCTAGGCGAGACCTAAAAAGGAAGCAGACAAAGTGTTCTGCCAAGAGTTAATGTTTTTAATAATAATAACAGAAATATTTATTAAAAATTTAGCAAATCTGCTCTTGAGACCGTGTAGTTTCTTACCAGTCTGTGTAGTTTTGCAGCTTGAACAATTTTCTGAATCCACATGCTGTGCATTATTCTGCCATCTAGTGGTTGGGTCCTGAAATCTTCAAAAAAAACTTCTGTCCTACTCTCTTTGTGCTTTTGTTGGTGGGCGTCAACGGACCTCCATTTGGTGTACCCTTGTGATGTTGCTGTACTTCCTCCGGAAGCTCCCACCTTTGGTAGCCATCTTCAGATCCATTTTTAGGGCTCGCCTAGGCAGCGCTTGCGCTGTCTCGACACATGCTGTATTCAGGTATGGACATGAAGCTCTGCCCATTTTCCGCCCATCTTTTCAACTGGCTCCTGTTACTGTCCTTTCTAAACGGTTGCTTTTGATTTGTGAATAGGCTTAGTAGTCCCTCATTAGTAATGCCTTTTCTCCTTTTGTAACCTCCCATGAGCACTGGCCCTCTTACTGTGTTATTACTCGATATGTCTTATTTACAGTCTGTGAGCACTATTTTCTTAAATGGCTTTCTCCTATTACAGGCCGACATGCTTTCCCTGGAACCCCCGCACTCTCGTTAGAGGTGAAAAGACTCGGTTTATTTACGGAATCTCCAAACAAACAGGACGCGTTTCGGCTCGCGCCTTTTTCGACTGACAGTGGACTTACAACATCGCCATGTTTATGTTTGCAACAACAGATTACGTTTTTCGTACATTGACATGAAAGACGGACTTGCGATTAACAAGGACCAACAGATGCTCCGTAAATATACGCCATCTTTGAATGTGTTTGTACATATTGGCAATAATTTACGTATTTCTATTATGTTCAAATACTTGATTATCTAAAAGAAAACACAGATATGGCATCCAGCAATAATTCAACTTGCTTAGTTCCGTTACAATTCATTGAGTTATTAGGCTCAATATGAGCTTTTTGCAGGTCACAAGTGTCTATTTATCCTTCTCAGTGAACATGCGGTATCATAATGAATTAACATCTTTCTCATTCTGACTTAATTATAGCACAAACAATAAAATGATGCATATTGCTCCTTTTGCAATTCGTTGCGGTATCGAGCTCTGTATTGGCTTATTACCAATTTCAAGTGATTTTGCCTCATATGATCTCATAATAAATTAACCACATTCTCATCTAAACTAAATTCACCGTACATCATAATTCATATGGAAACAATGATTCGATTCACGGTTGTGCTATTGGAATTTCTTAAGTTATACCGCTCTGCATGAGCATATATCCGCCTATTGAACACAATTAATACATGTCAATGCTAAATCAAGAGACAATCAAAGAGTTAAATCATAAAATTACAAATATAAGGAAAATGCTACTTACCAGTATGCATCTGTTCTTGGCATGTAGTGCTGTAGATTCATATACTGTGCATAGATCGCCATCTGGTGTTGGGCTCAGATGTTTGCAGTTTGTTTTTGTTCGAAGAAGTCTTTGTAGTCACGAGATAGGTGACTCCTCCTTACGATGATAGTGCGCATGGGCATCGACTCCATCCCCAGATTGTTTTCGCCATAAAGGGTAATGATGGAGTTAGTAAGAAATAGAAAGAGTTGTTGATGTGTGATGTATCTAAGTAAAATAACACTGCAACAGATAAAGGTACCCGGGGAGGCGTATATGAATCTACAGCTCTACATGCCAAGAACAGATGCATACTGGTAAGTAGCATTTTCCGTTCGAGGCATATGAGCTGTAGATTATATACTGTGCAAAGACTATATAGCAGTTTTGTTTGTGGCGGTGGCTAACCTGTATCTGTTACAGCAAACAATTGATGGACGGAATGCTGACAATGCAAACATTCTCCCCCAGTCAAAAGATCTGGGTTAAATCCATCGTTCTTTTGCCCACTACGCCACCCCAGTTTGGACCCAGCCATATGCAAATCAGTCTTGACCCTGTGCCCCATGGGAACAGTCCAGACAGAACTGCCAGGCCAGGTCCTCCCTGGACCAGAAACAAGCATCCTGGGACTGGTTTCAGGGTATGTCACCCTTCTTCAGCCAGGCTAGCTTGAATCCAGTGGCACAGTGAGCAAGGGACCCACGTCTGGGCATACCCATCCCACTTAGGGCGAAAAGTGTTACAGCAAACAATTGATGGACGGAATGCTGACAATGCAAACATTCTCCCCCAGTCAAAAGATTTGGGTTAAATCCATCGTTCTTTTGCCCACTACGCCACCCCAGTTTGGACCCACCCATATGCAAATCAGTCTTGACCCTGTGCCCCATGGGAATAATCCAGACCGAACTGCCAGGCCAGGTCCTCCCTGGACCAGAAACAAGCATCCTGGGACCGGTTTCAGGGTATGTCACCCTTCTTCAACCAGGCTAGCTTGAATCCAGTGGCACAGTGAGCAAGGGACCCACGTCTGGGCATACCCATCCCACTTAGGGCGAAAAGTGTTACAGCAAACAATTGATGGACGGAATGCTGACAATGCAAACATTCTCCCCCAGTCAAAAGATCTGGGTTAAATCCATCGTTCTTTTGCCCACTACGCCACCCCAGTTTGGACCCAGCCATATGCAAATGTCTTGACCCTGTGCCCCTTGGGAACAGTCCAGACCGAACTGCCAGGCCAGGTCCTCCCTGGACCAGAAACAAGCATCCTGGGACCGGTTTCAGGGTATGTCACGCTTCTTCAGCCAGGCTAGCTTGAATCCAGTGGCACAGTGAGCAAGGGACCCACGTTCGGGCTGGACTGTTCCCATGAGGCACAGGGTCAGACTGATTTGCATATGGCCATGTCTGAACTGGGGTGGCGGAGTGAGCTAAAGAATGATGATGGATTAAACCCAAAACAGTTGACTGGGGGTGAGTGCTTGCAATGTTCAACACTCCGTCCATCATCCCCTTTGGTTTTGCATTGTTTGCCCTAAGTTGGCAGGGTATGCCCAGACGTGGGTCCCTTGCTCACTTTGCCACTGGATTCAAGATAGCCTGGCTGATGAGGGCTGTGAGCCCGAAACCGGTCCCAGGATGCTTGTTTCCGATCCAGGGAAGACATGGCTTGGCAGTTCGGGCTGGACTGTTCCCATGAGGCACAGGGTCAGACTGATTTGCATATGGCCATGTCTGAACTGGGGTGGTGGAGTGAGCTAAAGAATGATGATGGATTAAACCCAGATCAGTTGACTGGGGGTGAGTGCTTGCAATGTTCAACACTCCGTCCATCATCCCCTTTGGTTTAACCTGTATCTGTTGCAGTGGTTTGAAAAAGTGTTCTTAAGACAGCCTGGCCCTAGGGCGTTAGGGGGTGTGCGGACAAGATGGCCTCACTGTAGTGAGGCTCCGTCCGCCCTGGAGAATTAATCCACCACACATCCTTCACCTGCTGGGTCATCTACTGCTGCGAATCCCCTGGTGAGCGGAGGAGGGTTGGCGGCATAGCCCTTCGGCGGAGAGCAAGCTGCTGAGGGAGACCAGTTAGACGCCGTACACATATGAAGCCTATACAATGAGGAGAGGCCGGCCAGGCCACGAGAGGAGAGAGGCGGCCGCCGCACCCGCGGACCGTGCTGACTTACCCGCGAGTGCCCACCCCAGCTGCATGACACCTGTCAACGACCAGTGGATCGTCAGATGGTGAGGCGGAGGCGCCGGAAGGCATCAGAGCTGCGTGGCGGCTCCGACGCGCTGGGCCTGCGGTCCGCCCTGGGGGCAACCACACCGGGGAAACATCAAGGCAAGGCCGCGGCCTCGGGCCTATCCCACGAGACGCGCTGTCCATCTGGGCCCAGGCTGGGACCCTACAGTTGCGCGGGACTGATCCGGTAAGAAGGCCGCACCAATAAGCGAACCTTGGCCCACACCCTGCATCGCGGCCGTGCAGGCGACGCAACCCGAGCAGCTGCAGTCACAACGCTAAACAAGCTCGCCCATCGTGCACACACTGACCTGTGGGCACTCCGGCGCGGGTCCGGAGCCTCGGCCTGCCCGGCCGCATCCAAGCATCCTCGTCACCCCCTTTGCACCTGCAAGGCTGCCCCACCCCCCCCCCCGCGCGCGTTCCAGATCCAGAATGCACCGGGAGCCCCGGCGGGATCACGACTCCAGGCCCATGAGGGGTGAAGAAGCGCGTGAACTCCGGACCCTGATCTGGGGTTTTCGCCGCGTGGCGGGACACTCCAATAGTCCAGGCCGCGGGCCCGCCCCCTCCCCCCCCCCCCTCTTGAGCCTGGACTCCTGGAGGGGCAACAAGTAAATACACTGACTCGCCTCAGCGACAACATAGGAGATGCCCACACGGACATTGTAGGAAAGTGGGTCTCTGTTGCAGTAACCCCCCCACTTTTTGCCAGACTACTGATGCACTTTTTCTTGATGTGCCCTGGGTCCCTGCCAATCAGGTTCCCAGGGCCTGTGTTCTTTCCCCAAAACTAAACCCAATTGGCATCTCTGGCCACAGGTCAGCCCCTGGTAAATGGTACCACAGGTACCCAGGGCACTGTGACCAGAGAAGACCTCTAAGGGCTGCAGCACTCATTGTGCCACCCTTAGAGGCCCTGTACCTTTACACACACACACTGCCTTTGCAGGCTGCGTGTTTTGGTGCAGAACTAAGTGAAGAGTCGACATGGCACACATCCCTGTGTGCCATGCCTACAACCCACTGCCCTGGCATAGATCAGTCACCCCTCTAGCTGAGTGCCCTATGCCAGTGGTGAGGGTACAGGTGCATGAGCCCTGTACCTCTACAGTGTGTAGACCAATTCTTAGACAATGTAAGTGCAGTGATGCCATTAAGAGTATATGGTGCTGGGAGCTTGTCATTACGAACTCCACAGCACCATAATGGCTATACTGAAAACGGAGCAGTTTGGTATCAAACTTCTCAGCACATTAAACCCACACTGATGCCAGTGTGGGATTTAATGAAAAATGCACACAAGGGCATCTCAGAGATGCCCCCTGAAAACTAACCCACCACTAGTGTCCAGGCTGAGTGGCTGCTTTCAGCTGCCACCACCAGACATGTTTCTGGACCCCTGGGTCGAGAGCCTGCTGCTCTCTGGGGCCTGAAACAATGCACATCCTGGGACGAGGTGCCAAGCCTCCTCCCCCAGGATGGGCAGGGTTGACGAAGGGGAAGCTTCAAAGGCATGCCGCCTTTGTGAGCCTCCCCAGACCATTTGCTGCTTTCAGCAACTAGTCCCCAGTGGTTCTACCCCCCACTTTGGGCGGGAGAACCGGCGGGAAAAACAAGTGAGGGAAAGAGGTGTGCCCACCTCTGCCAACTCCACCCCTCAGGTGGGGGAGGCGAAGTGAAGCACAACTCCGAGTCCCCGCCATCTTGAGGATGGGGGACCCAACCTACCAGGGACAGGCTCCTGCCCCCTCCCACTGGAGGGTGGCACGATAGAGGTGTACCCACCCCAGGGAAGGGACCCATTGGTCCCTGCCCTTTACCTACCTGTAACGCCCCTAAATCTAGTATTTAGGGGGCACCCTGAACCTTGCTTCCTCAGATCCAGCCTGACAAATAAGAAGAAAAGAAGAAGGACGAAGAGCCATGCAGAGCTAACAAGAGTACGATGCCCACTGACTTGGCCCCAGCCCTACAGGCCTGTCTCCCCTCGAACCTGCTTCTGCGAAATCCCGGTGTGTCCTGCAGCCAGCAACCTCAAAAACCCCAGAGGACCTGCCTGCCTTCACTTCCAAGATTGCTTCTCCCGTGAACACCGGACTTGTTCAAACGGCAGCTTCTGGCTCCGGCCGGATACCGCGAATCCAGCCCACTCTGCGCCCGCCGAACCCGGCCCGAGCTTGAGTGGAAAAACACCACGAGGAGGTCACCCCGGCGATCCTGATCCGAGATCTGGCGACTCCTGACCTACCTCAAGCCTCCAGACGACGCCTGCAGCCTCAATCCAGAGGATCCCCTCTACCGCGACCAGAGCGGGTAAGACTTTCCGACGTCCCAAGGCACCCCTGCACCCGACGCCCCACGGCCTTGTGTGCCCAAACCAACGATGCCTAACCAACCCAAGACATCCCAACTTAACCCTCGAAGTGGTGGTCGCACCCAGAAGATCCTCGTCCCAGAGTCTGCAGTGTTTCTTCTAACCGGAGGTTCTCCATTGAAAACAACAGGGCACCCGACCTCAAAACAGCACCCTGCACCCGGCCGCCCTAGTATCGCTGAGGGTGCACCTTTGGTGCTAATTTGGTTCGCTATTTGCCCTGACCTAAACCCTAGGAGCTTTGCTCCCACAACCCAGTGGCCTGCTTGCCAGCAGCCACCAACCGGAGGCCGCCTATCCTCCATAGGATAACATTGGGCCTCAACACTCTGCACCCAGCCGCCCTAGTGCCGCTGAGGGTTAATCAAAAGTGCATCACTGACCCTGGGGAACCCCTGGGTCTAACCACAGAACCTTAACTCCCACAGTCAATTACTTACCTGTGAGCCGATAACCTGTTTTTTCTCCATAGGATAACATTGACAATTTTCTTTCAAAAAGTTTCTAAGTGTGGAGTTTTGAAATCTAAAAATATTCTTTAAAAATCGCACAAATAACCAAAACGTATTTACTTATCTGTTTACAGGAAATGTCCCAGTGCTGAATCCAGGTATCCAGCACGGAGTAAGAAAAGTAACGTACAAAGTAACTTACCTGTAATTTACTGAAAAAGCCTATTCATTCCAATGTACTGTATTTGCTAAGCGTTGCAACCTACTGCATTCCCTGTAAATCAAACAAAGTACAAATTCTATTGCATTTTCAAACTGTTCTACAATCAATAACTTATTCCTGTAAAGTATTTAATGCTTACCTGTGCCAGGCTTGCTTGGTTCTAAAAAATAAAACAACAGTATATTTTTTATACAAAAACAATTGGCCTAGAGTTCAGTTCTCGAGTGTGTGAATTCATTTGCTCAGAGAGTGTACATCAAATGCTTAACACTGTCCTCTAATACTGCCTTACTGCTCGACCACTTTACCACAAATAGAGAGTAAGGTTCTATCTAACTTTAACCTCTGCCTACCTCTGGGGTCACCTGGACTCTATACACACTATACCTCATTTTGGTGTAGTATATATAGAGCCAGTTTCCTACATTGGTGGATCAGCGGTGGGATATACAACTTGCATTTGTTGGACTACTTGGTTACCACTTGATCACACGACAGAACTCTTAAATTGCCTTTAGAATTCTGATTTTTTTAAATTGGCATTTTTACCAAACAACTTAAAGTCTTGTTAGGGCCTTGCTTAAGTCCCTTTAGAATTTAAGGAAAAAAAGTCACTGTAGTCAAGGGTAGAGGGGTTAGAACTTTTTTGTTAGAATGTCTCAAAAACAGAACCCAGCTATTACTGAAGATAATAATGACATACAGGACATGGTTGAGGAGCTTGCCCTCACCCCTTACCTTCACTTGTCTTTCAAGGAAGTAAGGTCCTTATGTGAACTTAAAAATATACCAATGGGCCCTCACCCAACCAAACAAAAGCTCCAGGAGCTGTTGGCGGAGTATTCGAAGGCCCACTCCTCTGAAAATGGTGATGACCAGTCAGAGGGAGAAGGAGGTGAGGAGGATGGAGAAAGGTGCCTACCTCCACCACTTCCTAGGGAAGAAAGGAACCCTGTTCCCTTATTTCCAAGAATCAACCTCTGGGGACCTAGAGGCCACACAGGTGGCTCAGGCTCTGGTGGGGACATTGAGGACAGCCTCAATGAGGAGGACAGACTGTTAGCAAGGCTGGCCAAAAGACTGGATCTGGAGTCCAGACTCCTGGCTCTAGAGAAAGAAAGAAAGGAGATGGGTTTAGCACCCATCAATGGTGGCAGCAATCAAAAAAATCAGGATAGAGAGCAATATTATGATCCTAAAATCCCCAAAGGGATTGTCCCTAAATATAAGGAGGGTGATGATATCACCAAATGGTTCACAGCCTTTGAGAGGGCTTGTGAAGCCAGAAGGGTGAAGAAGACTTTCTGGGGGGCACTCCTTTGGTAACTGTTCTCTGGTAACTGCAGAGACAGACTCCTGACCCTTTCTGGGGCAGATGCTGGGTCCTATGACCTCATGAAGAGAACTCTGATTGAGGGATTTGGACTCACAACTGAGGAGTACAGAATTAGATTCAGGGGGGGCTCACAAAACCCAAAACCAGTCCTGGATTGATTTTGTAGACTACTCAGTAAAAACACTAGGTGGCTGGTTAACTGGAAACAATGTGCATGACTTTACTGGAATTTACAACCCGTTTATGAAGGAACACATTAAGTAATTGCATTGATGAAAAGTTGCATCAGTACCTGGTAGACCTAGGTCCACTTTCTCCCCAAGAATTGGCAAAGAAGGCAGACCACTGGGTCAAAACAAGGGTAACTAGGACGTCCACTGGGGGCGACCAAAAGAAAGGGGTTACAAAGCCTCCCCAGAGGAAAGACAGTGAACCCCTTAAAGATAAAAGTAAGGAGTCCCAGGTAGCCCCCCAAAAACCTGTCCAGGAGGGTGGGCTCAAAGACACCTCACAAACTAAAACAGGGTACCAAGGTAAGAATTGGGATCCCAACAGAGTATGGTGTCACAACTGTCAAAAGGCAGGACACCACACCAAGGACCCTAGCTGTCCTAAAAACAAAGCCCCTAGTGCAGCTCCAGGGGTTGCCAGTGTAGCTTTGGAGGATGGTTCCTCAGATGAGGAAGTCCTCCTAGCCTTCAACTGGGAAATGGGCCCAAAAGGTGAGCTGGAAATTCCAGAGGGGAGTAGACACTTCCACCACCTACTGATGAATGGAATCCCAGCCACTGCCCTGAGAGATACCTGTGCCAGTCACACTGTGGTTCATGACAGGTTGGTACTCCCACACCAGTATGTCCCAGGGGAAACAAAAAGAGTAAGGGCTGTCCCAGGGGTTGTCACTGTTAGGCCTGTGGTTGTAGTGCTCCTAGAAGTAGCTGGGACTCTTAGATGGAGAAAGGTGGTAGTCAGTAAAAACCTCCCCCTTGATTGTCTCCTGGGGAATGACCTACCAGAGGTTGGTCTGAGCCAAAGAGAGGTACTGGTCCAATGCCAGACCTCATCCAAGAAACCTGGGGGGGGGGGGGGGGGTCAACCTGCAGTTAGTGCAGCTGAGCGCCAAAAGAAAAAAAAGAAACAGTGTAGGAAAGGTGGGCAACTGCTAGCCACAGTACCAGTGGGCCAGGGAGATTCTATCCCAGTAAGGGACAACTCCAAAATTGGCACTGGTGAAGACCCTGCTAGCCAACAAAAATACCTTACTAGTCAGGCAACTGTCCAGCCTGAGTTGGTGGCTCCTCAGCTGGCAGAACAGAGGGTGGAAGAAGGGTGTTCACTACCCAGGTTAGTGACCCCCAACCCTAAAACAGCAGACAGGCAGCCAGAACCCAAAGAAGCCTGTAAGATAGCCCCTTCACTTACCAGTCAGGAGCTAAAGGTGTGGTTCTGGGCACTGACAGGTGTCAGCAGCATCTGCTGGGTGTTAGCCTTCATGGCAGCACTGTCCTTGGCATGGTGGCCTAGCCCCTGCCAAATAGCAAGTTAGGCCCCCTGACCCCATTGGTCATGGTGGGGTTGCTCAAGCTGTGGGTGACCTCTGTGGGTAAGCTGGGCTTTGCCCTGGCTAAGTTAGAATTTGCAGAGGTGGGCACCTCTGAACCCAAACTAAAAAGGTGGGACGAAGACACTAAAGAGCTAGGAAAGGAGCATTGGGAATTAGGTCCTGAAACTGTTGAGGTTGGCCAGCTCCCCAAAGGGGCTGACCTGGACAGAAGGATGTACGGCAGAGTAGGCCCTGCAACTTTCAAACCACTTCCTCTACTCTTCCTCGCCGGAAAGACTAGGGAGACTCTCCCAGGTTTAGCAGAGTCTCCTGGCCTTTGGGCTGGGGGGCAGCTTGTGTAGTTATGTGGGTCTCTGTTGCAGTAACCCCCCCCCCCCCCACTTTTTGCCAGACTACTGAAGCACTTTTTCTTGATGTGCCCTGGGTCCCTGTCAATCAGGTTCCCAGGACCTGTGTTCTTTCCCCAAAACTAAACCCAATTGGCATATCTGGCCACAGGTCAGCCCCTGGTAAATGGTACCACAGGTACCCAGGGCACTGTGACCAGAGAAGACCTCTAAGGGCTGCAGCTCTCATTGTGCCACCCTTAGAGGCCCTGTACCTTTACACACACACACACACTGCCTTTGCAGGCTGCGTGTTTTGGTGCAGAACAAAGTGAAGAGTCGACATGGCACACATCCCTGTGTGCCATGCCTACAACCCACTGCCCTGGCATAGACCAGTCACCCCTCTATCTGGGTGCACTATACCAGTGGTGAGGGTACTGGTGCATGAGCCCTGTACCCCTACAGTGTCTAAGTCCATTCTTAGACATTGTAAGTGCAGTGCTGCCATTAAGAGTATATTGTGCTGGGAGTTTGTCATTACGAACTCCACAGCACCATAATGGCTACACTGAAAACTGAGAAGTTTGGTATCAAACTTCTCAGCACATTAAACCCACACTGATGTCAGAGTGGGATTTAATGTAAAATGCACACAGAGGGCATCTTAGAAGATGCCCCCTGAAACCTAACCCACCTCCAGTGTCCAGGCTGAGTGGCTGCTTTCATCTGCCACCACCAGACATGTTTCTGGACCCCTGGGTCGAGAGCCTGCTGCTCTCTGGGGCCTGAAACAATGCACACCCTGGGACGAGGTGCCAAGCCTCCTCACCCAGGATGGGCAGGGTTCACGAAGAGGAAGCTTCAAAGGCTTGCCGCCTTTGTGAGCTTCCCCAGGCCACTTGCTGTACTCAGCAACTGGTCCCCACTGGTTCTGACCCCCACTTTGGGCGGGAGAACCGGTGGGAAAAACAAGTGAGGAAGGGAGGTGTGCCCACCTCTGCCAACTCCACCCCTCAGGTGGGGGATGCGAAGTGATGCACAACTCTCAGTCCCGCCATCTTGAAGATGGGGGGACCCAGCCAACCAGGGACAGGCTCCTGCCCCCCTCCCACTGGAGGGTGGCACAATAGGGGGTGTACCCACCCCAGGGAAGGGACCCATTGGTCCCTGCCCTTCACCTACCTGTAACGCCCCTAAATCTAGTATTTAGGGGCACCCCTGAACCTTGCTTCCTCAGATCCAGACAAGAAACAAGAAGAAAAGAAGAAGGACCGAACAGCCGTGCAGCAGCTAACAAGAGGAAGACGCCCACTGACTTGGCCCCAGCCCTACCGGCCTGTCTCCCCCTCGAACCTGCTCCTGCAAAATCCCGGTGTGTCCTGCAGCCAGCAACCTCAAAAACCCCGGAGGACCTGCCTGCCTTCACTTCCATGACTGCTTCTCCCGTGAACACCGCACTTGTTCAAACTGCAGCTTCTGGCTCCGGCCGGATACGGCGAATCCAGCCCACTCTGCGTCCGCCGAACCCAGCCCGAGCTCGAGTGGAAAATCACCACAAGGAGGTCACCCCGGCAATCCTGACCCGAGATCCGGCGACTCCTGACCTACCTCAAGCCTCCAGACAACGCCTGCAGCCTCAATCCAGAGGATCCCCTCTACCGCGACCATAGCGGGTAAGACTTTCCGACTTCCCAAGGCACCCCTGCACCCGACGCCCCACGGCCTTGTATGCCCAAACCAACGGTGCCTAACCAACCCAAGACATCCCAACTTACCCCACGAAGTGGTGGTCGCACCCAGAAGATCCTCGTCCCCAAGCCTGCAGTGTTTCTTCTAACCGGAGGTTCTCCATTGAAAACAACAGGGCACCCGACAGCACCCTGCACCCGGCCGCACTAGTACCGGTGAGGGTGCACCTTTGGTGCTAATTTGGTTCCCTATTTGCCCTGACCTAAACCCTAGGAGCTTTGCTCCCACAACCCTAGGAGCTGTGCTCCCACAACCCATTGGCCTGCTTGCCAGCAGCCACCAACCGGAGACCCCCCTATCCTCCATAGGATAACATTGGGCCTCAACACTCTGCACCCGGCCGCCCTAATGCCGCTGAGAGTGAAACAAAAGTGCATCACTAACCCTGGGAAACCCCCGAGTCTAACCCCAGAACCTTAACTCCCACAGTCAATTACTTACCTATGAGCCGATAACCTGTTTTTCCTCCATAGGATAACATTGACAATTTTCTTTCAAAAAGTTTCTACGTGTGGAGTTTTGAAATCTAAAAATATTCTTTAAAAATCGCACAAATAACCAAAACGTATTTACTTACCTGTTTACAGGAAATGTCCCAGTGCTGAATCCAGGTATCCAGCACTGAGTAAGAAAAGTAACATACAAAGTAACTTACCTGTAATATACTGAAAAAGCCTATTCATTCCAATGTACTGTATTTGCTAAGTGTTGCAACCTACTGCACTCCCTGTAAATCAAACAAAGTACAATTTCTATTGCATTTTCAAACTGTTCTACAATCAATAACTTATTCCTGTAAAGTATTTAATGCTTACCTGTGCCAGGCTTGCTTGGTTCTAAAAAATAAAACAACAGTATATTTTTTTATACAAAAACAATTGGCCTAGAGTTCAGTTCTTGAGTGTGTGAATTCATTTGCTGACTGAGTGTGTACATCAAATGCTTAACGCACAAGTTACTAACTTGTGTAACGATATATCTGTAAGAGACAGTAGTTAGTGACAGATTCCTTACCTTAGAATATCCCCAGGCGTCAGGCTGGATCCGGAAAGTTTTGCGTAGCAGTACCCCTGCGCGTCGGTAGGCGGCGTCGTGCGGCTCCGCGTCCGTCGTCGGCGTCGTGATCGCCGGGATGACGTCGCGGCCAGTACTTAGACGCCGCCCATGCGCGCTGGCGTCAGTTCTGTACACGACTTTCCGTGCCAGAAACGCAGAGCCATGCAAGAAACTGACACTGGTATCTGAAAACTAGGGCCCTGAAAGGGATGACCTTAACCCTAGAAATCAGTTTGCAGAACGGGGAGGATGGGTGGGGCGGTAAGGAATCTGTCACTAACTACTGTCTCTTACAGATATATCGTTACACAAGTTAGCAACTTGTGCATCTGAAAGAGGCACGTTAGTGACAGATTCCTTACCTTAGACTAGATACCCCAGCAATACCAACCCCGGTGGTGGGTCTGCGAACAAAGATCAGACGAGGAAGTCTCAGAGAACAGAACGGCCAAAGAAGCCGTCTCTCCGGACTTGGCTGTCAAGGCAGTAATGCTTGGTAAACGTGTGCAGCGAGGTCCACGTAGCTGCCTGACAAATGTCCTGCAATGGGACACCATGGTGGCGGCTGTCGCCATGGTGGAATGGGCACGTAGCCCAACAGGGGGCTCCTTCTTAGCCAAAGAATAGCAGGCTTTGATACACAAGACAACCCAGCGGGAGATGGTCCGCTTGTGTTCCGCCTGACCTTTTTTGACGCCCACGTAGCCAACAAAGAGCTGGTCGTCCACCCGGAACTGTTGTGTGCGGTTCAGACAGAAAGAAATCGCACGTTTTGGGTCCAGACGGTGGAGCCTCTCTTCCTCTCTGGAAGGATGCGGAGGCGGAAAGAAGGTGGGCAAAGTGATGGTCTGCCCAATGTGGAAGGCAGTAACCACTTTGGCAAGAAGGACGGACGCGTCCTAAGAACAACCTTGTCTGGATGGACAGACAGAAAGGGGGGTTTGCAAGAAAGAGCCTGGAGCTCACTCACCCTCCGAGCCGAGGTGATAGCCACCAGAAAGGCTGTCTTCAGAGTGAGAAGACGAAGAGGATAGTTATGGAGAGGCTCACATTAAAAAGGTAAGAACAAGTTCAAATCCCACTGAGGCATCACAAACGGAACAGGAGGGAAAAGGTGTGTAATGCCTTTAAGAAACCTGTTAACAACAGGGGACTTGAAAAGGGAGGGCTGATCAGGAAGCCTGATGAAGGCCGAGATTGCACAAAGGTAGCCCTTGATGGTACCCAGGGCAGAACCCTGTTGGGCCAGAGAAAGAAGGAACAGAAGAACCTCAGAAAGAGGGGCAGAAAGGGGATTAACAGCCTTTGCTGTGCACCATGCCACAAACTTGTTCCACCTGCAGGCGTATACCACCTTAGTGGAGGGACGCCTGGCTGCCAGAATCACATCACAAACTTCGGGAGGCAAGTCGAAAGGAATCAACTGCCGCCGCTCAATCTCCATGCAAGGAGGTGGAGACTGGACAGGTTCGGGTGGAGGACCGTCCCCTGCTGCTGCGACAGAAGATCCTCCCGAAGAGGCAGACGGATCGGGGGATCGATGCTCATACTGAGTAGCTCGGGATACCAAACTCTTCGAGCCCAGTCCGGAGCCACAAGAATGACTTGGGCCCAGTCGCGCCGAATCTTCTTCAACACTCTGGGCAGAAGTGGTATAGGCGGAAAGGCGTACAATAGTCCTTAACTCCACTCGCGACGAAAAGCGTCGCCGAGCGAGTGCCGCCTTGGAAATTACAATGCGCAGAATTGCTGACATTGCGCGTTCTCTTCGGTGGCGAATAGATCTAACCAAGGCTCTCCCCTCTGTAGAAAGAGTCCTTGCGCCACCTCCGAGTGAAGACGCCATTCGTGATCCATCATGCACCTGCGGCTGAGTTTGTCCGCCCTGGCGTTCAGGGAACCTGCCAGGTGTTGAACCATCAGGAATATGCCCTGATGTTCCAGCCATGTCCAGAGACGCAGAGCCTCCTGACATAGGGTCCACTACCCCACCCCGCCCTGTTTGTTGCAGTACCACATGGCGGTGGTGTTGTCTGTGAACACCTGCACTACCTTCCCCTTGACAGAGGGAAGGAATGCCTTCAGTGCAAGTCGGATCGCCCGGAGCTCCAGAAGGTTGATATGGAGCCGGGACTCCGCCGGAGACCAGAGGCCTCTGATCTCCGCCTCTCCCATGTGACCGCCCCATCCCAGAAGGGACGCATCCGTCACAACTGTGTGCTCTGGCTGGGGAAGGGAGAGGATCTGCCCGTGACCCATTGCCGGTTCGAGAGCCACCACTGCAACTGTTGTGCAGTTCCCTCCGAGATCTGGACGTAATCGGACAGGTTCCCCTGATGCTGCGCCCACTGGAACTTTAGGTCCCACTGCAGAGCCCGCATATGCCATCTGGCATGATCGACCAGCAGGATGCAGGAGGCCATGAGGCCCAGCAGCCTCAGGGTCATCCGTACCAAAACCCAGGATAGAGGCTGAAAGATCGGAATCATAGCCTGAATATCCTGGACTCGCCGTTCGGGAGGATAGGCCCGAAACTGCGTTGTGTCCAGAACCGCTCCGATGAAAAGGAGCTGTGGAGAAGGAACCAGGTGCGACTTCGGCACATTGATGGAGAACCCCAGCGAGTGCAGGAGTCCGGCCGTAGTCTGGAGGTGGGAGACGACTGCCTGGGACGAGCCCGCCTTCAGCAACCAGTCGTCGAGGTAGGGGAAGACTGGAACCCCTGACCGGCGCAGATGAGCTGCGACCACCGCCATCACCTTTGTGAACACCCAAGGGGCGCTGGTAAGGCCAAAGGGAAGCACGGTGAACTGAAAGTGCTCGAGGCCTACCGTGAACCGCAGGTAACGCCGGTGGGCCGGCAGGATGGGGATGTGAAAATATGCATCCTGCAAGTCCAACGCTACCATCCAGTCTCCATGGTCGAGGGCAGTCAAGACCTGAGCTAGGGTGAGCATCTTGAACTTCTCCTTCCGGAGGAAGCGATTGACGCTCCGGAGGTCCAAGATAGGACGCATGTCCTCCATGTCCTTTTTGGGCACCAGAAAGTAGTGGGAATAACAACCACGCCCTACTTCTGGGGTCGGAACGCGCTCGATGGCCCCCTTGGCCAAGAGGGCCGCAACTTCCTGTCGAAGAAGTGCCAAATGGTCCCCCGACATGCGGTGGTGCTGAGGTGGCATGGCTGGAGGGGCAGTCTCGAAGGGGAGGGAGTAGCCCCTTCGGACAATGTCCAAAACCCACCTGTCCGATGTGATGGTGCGCCAGTGGGGAAGGTGATGGCGAACCCTGCCCCCCACTGGCGTGCTGTGGACTGGAAAGGACGGACTAGGAGGGTTTGGAGGCCGCGGACGGGCAGAGGTGCTGGCCTGACCGGCTCGGTGGTTACCCGACCCACCTCGGCGGGAGCCACGTCCTCGGCCGCGCGAAGGCGTTTGCTGCGCGGGCTGGTGGCTGGGCAGTGGACGTGACTGGGCGCCCCTTCCGTGGCCACGAAAGGGGCGAAAAGCAGACTGCTGTGGAGGGCTCGAGGCGGAGAGGCCCAAGGACTTGGCCGTAGCCCGCGAGTCCTTAAAGCGCTCCAGCGCGCTGTCTGCCTTATTGCCAAAAAGGCGGATACCATCAAAGGGCATGTCCATAAGGGTGTTTTGGACATCGTCCGAGAAACCAGTGGTCCTCAGCCAGGCGTGACGGCGCAGCGCCACGGTCATAGCAAGCGATCTGCCTAGCGAGTCAGCGGTGTCAAGGCCTCATCTGATAGTGAACTTTGCTGCGTCTCTCCCGTCTGCAATAGCACGGGAGAGAAGTGCCTGGACCTCCTCAGGACACTTGGGCAGCACTTGCGCCACCGAATTCCACAGAGAGTGGGAGTAACGGCCCAAAAGGCAAGCGGTGTTCAGGGACCGCAAGCCAGCACTGGAGGAAGAAAAAACCTTCTTCCCAAATTGGTCCAGTTTTTTGGATTCCCTATCCGGCGGTGCCATAGGGAAGGCGCTCTGAGAGGCAGAGGCTTGGACAACCAAGCTCTCGGGGGTGGGGTGTTGGGAGAGGAACAGAGGGTCGCCCGGGGCCGGGCGGTGGCGTCGGGCTACGTTCCTGTCCACAGGAGCCCCTGTGGTGGGCCTGGACCAGGTGCCCAAAAGAACGTCCGGAAGTGCGTCGTTGAACGGCAGCAGTTGCTCCGAAGAGGTAGCCGCCGGCTGAAGCACTTCCGTCAGGAGGTTAGTCCTGACAGCCACTGTAGGGAGCTCGAGGCGCAAGGCCGCGGCCGCCCTACGCAACACCGTAGCATAACTTGCTCCCTCCTCCGTAGCCACGGAAGGAGGAGACAGCATGCCAAGGTCAGGAGAGGTGTCCAGACCACTGGTATCCCCTTGTTCCTCAGCCCAGTCCTGATAAGGCTCACATTGAGCTGTGAGAGGGTCTTCCAACCCCTCCCAGTCCTCCTCGTCCTCCAAAACAGGTGAAAAGTAAGGAGGAGGGACATGAGGGAAAAAGGGTCCCAGCGGTGTCGTAATCGGCGTCGAACGACGTCGATCCGGCTCCGTGTCCGGTGCCGGGGAGAACCTGGGGACGGCGCCGCCGGGGCCTCGGACGGCGCCGTGAACGGTACCGGTGAGGTTGGCGCCGGTGGAGGTGTCGTTAGGTCAACCGGCATCGACCGGGATCCAGGCCTGATTCCGAGGGGGTCCTGCGGTGCCGGAGCCGCCGGTGGTGCCGAGGGAGGACTCCCACTGGGGCCCGAAGGCGCACCGGGGTAACCCTTAGGCCCGAAGATGCGGGCTATGGCCGACAGGAACTCCTGTATATCGGCCGGAGTCGACGTCGGACCCGGAACAGGCAGGTAGGCCGGCGTCGGCTGCGCGGGCACCCCCGGAGCCGCGGGGGCGGCACCGTCTGGACCCTAGGCCGGGTCGCTAGACCGGCGAGGGGAGGTCTTAGAGCTACGCTTCTTAGACCTCTTGTGCTTCGCCTTACCTGAGGACGAAGACTTCGACCCCGACGAATGACGACGGCTCCGCGACCGGCCCCTCGACCTCTCACGGGACCGGGACCTCGAGCGGAGCGCAGCCGAATGCCGGGCCTCGAGGAGCTTTCGAGACCGCTCTCGCAAAGCCTTCGGGGCGAGGGACCGACACTCGGGGCACGACTGGGGGTCGTGGCCGCGCCCCAGGCAGAAGAGACACTCACGGTGCGGATCCGTAATCGACATCATGCGATTACAGGCTCCGCATGGCTTGAAGCCGGGCATCCCTACTGACACCTTTGGAGTCGAAACGACTCGAAAAACGTGGACAAAAAGTCTCAAAAATATTCAGTCAAAAAATGACTGGGGCACTGCTCAATCCGGATCTGCGCTTACTGGCACGGAAAAAGAAAGAACTGACGCCAGCGTGCATGGGCGGCGTCTAAGTACTGGCCGCGACGTCATCCCGGCGATCACGACGCCGACGACGGACACGGAGCCGCACGACGCCGCCTACCGACGCGCAGGGGTACTGCTACGCAAAACTTTCCGGATCCAGCCTGACGCCTGGGGATATTCTAAGGTAAGGAATCTGTCACTAACGTGTCTCTTTCAGATACTGTCCTCTGATACTGCCTTACTGCTCGACCACTTTACCACAAATAGAGAGTAAGGTTCTATCTAACTTTAACCTCTGCCTACCTCTGGGGTCACCTGGACTCCTGCACACTAGTACTCATTTTGGTGTAGTATATATAGAGCCAGTTTCCTACAGACATCCTTTCACAGCATTGGCTTATACCGCCTGGGCTATCGGCACACCCGCTGCCGCCAGACACTTGCTGCTGGCTGCGCCGGGGCTCACGGCGCCAGAGTTCTTCCACTCTGCCCAACTCTGCGGAACAAGAGCCCCTGCGATAACTTGCACCACATACCCTGGCTGGGAACCCTCCTTCTGCGCTCCGGGGGACTGGAGGACAAGCTTCACTACGCACATTGGCTCCCGGCCACTGCCAGGCTAGCGAATTGACTCAGAGGCGGACTGAGGGCATAAGGGGATGCCATCTCATTCACCGCAGCGCGGAACTGGGCGTGTGAGGGCCCCACGCCTCCCAGGTCCTGAGCCGCTTTACTCGCTTCACGGTATTCAGGTGATTTTAGATGTTTTATGAATTGTTGTAGATGTATTTTTGTGTGCTTTTATGACTTAACACGTCGAATAAAGCTTTTTTGGAATGGTATTCAGGTGCTAGCGCATAGCCCTGGGATACCTGGCCCACACAGAACGCTGCACGGACACCACATCGAGACGACACGCTAACTGGATCGCCCGGACAATATCAGAGCTCATCAAGGCACTCGCTGCGAATCCCGAAGCCACCGGAACACGGCTGCGCTTGCCTGTGCATAGGACACCTGTTAAACGACCACCTGGGCCTCTGCCACCTGTCCAAGCCGGCGCGACGATGGGGAAGCCAGATGGCAAACAACCCAAGCTTACGTTTGATACCCGCAGAACGCCCAGAGGTCAGCCACCTGCCATGGACCACGACGGCACGGGACAAGCAAACCAAAGCACGGATGAGGTGGACATTAAGACATTGCTCCACACAATGAAAGCTAGCTTTGCCTCTATCGAAGGGAAAATGGACTCCATGTGCGCCAGAATGGATCAGATCACCCAAAAGATCGAAAAGCAAGACGGCAGAATAAAAGAGGACGAAACGCGAATCTCCACTCTTGAAGACAGACACGAACAGGCGGCTGGGCAGCTCACGGATATAGAGAGGCTACTAAAAGTGATCGCTGCAAAAAACGAGGACATTGAAACCCGCTCAAGGCGGAAAAATAAACGCATTTCTGGCGTCCCGGAGACAACTAACACAGGAAAGCTGGAAGACTACGTTGAAAGGCTGCTCATCACATGCTTCACCCAGGAGTCCTTCTCACGAATGTTCATCGTGGAACGGGCGCATCGCACACTGGCGCCGAGGACCCCTCCAGGAGCGCTTCCCCGGCCCATAGTCGCTAGACTACTCAACTACCGCGACCGTGATACTGCATTACGCAAAGCAAGGGAGCTGAAAGAAGTTATCTTTGAGAACAATGCTATATCCCTGTATCCCGATTTTACTCTCAACGTCCAAGAGGCGCGGAAGAAATTCGTACCCATTAAAAAGAAGCTGCAGCAAGAAGGAGTGGAGTATGCTATGCTCTACCCTGCACGACTACGGAGCACCTACGATGGCAGGCACCACATCTGCAACACCCCACAAGAGGCAGCGGACCTCTTCAAAAGGACGGTGCTGGCTGCCAAGAGAGCGGTGCGATCCCCGTCAAGCGACAGGGATGGCTCAGCGCATCATGAAGAGGACTAAGAACTATGCTGCGAGCCTGTTGACCACCACCTACAGGTTTGAATGGGGACACTGAAAGCATAGCCGTAAGTTCCAAGTGGCAGGTAACAATACATGTTGTCCTTGAGTGACCTCCCGAACTGGCACCAGTTTACACATAGACAGTGAGACCCCGGCAGGATATCGAACCTGTGCTCCGGGGCCCCCTCCTGAATGACACGTCGGAGCAGGAGGCGCCTCCACGCCCCCTGGGACACACGCCTCCAAGGGTGCTCCCCTTTCTTTCAGTACTGGGAAATGAACTGTTAGGCTGTTGCCTTTGTTGTTATATCGGGGGGATAGTTCATCAGCGACCCCGGGATCCGACCACTATCCATCCTCCACGCTAGCTGCGCCCACATGTCATTATGCAAATATGTCCTTATTTCGCCCATGCTTCGTAATTCCGCAGCATGGATGGCGCACTGTCTATACGGGGGAGCTGTGACACAGATTCTGTGGGTTTTTCTAAATGTGATGGGAGGGGAAGAGAGGGTGGGAACCATGCATGGCAAGTTGGGGTCGCCGTTGTGGGAGGGTGGTTGGGGAACCAGGGTGGGTATTTCTAAGCTAGCTCAAGATAACAGGCTACGTAGGTACAGTACATATTCAGAAATAGTTACACATATACAAATGCACGTGACATTAGGCAATGGCGGGTGAGGGACAGAGAGCTGGTCTCCTCCCATGGAATGTTAGGGGGCTGGGCGAACCCAGGAAAAAACGGCACATATTAGCCTATTTGGACAGGCACCATGTCAGCATTGCTATGCTGCAGGAAACGCACACTCTCCCTACACAACAGTCTCAGTTCGCCTCTAGGTGGGCCTCCCGTAGATATTTTTCCTCGTACTCAGCCTTCTTGAGAGGCGCGGCTATCCTAATCAAAAGAACGGTGCCATACATTGAGGAGGGCTCTGCGCTCGACCCCCAGGGTAGGTACTGCATGACATGGGGTAGGTTGGCGTCCGCTTCCATCACATTAGTGTGTAGCTTTGGGCCTAATGTGGACGACAAAGAATATTTCATCACCTTATGGGCGCACATAGTGAACATAGGCTCAACCCATCTCATATGGCGAGGGGATTTCAACTTAACACTGTACCCCGCACAGGACCGCTCCCACCCGCTGCCGCAACACTACTCCAAAGCGCAACGTCAACTACAGCAAATAATAACGGATAACCTGCTGGTAGACGTCTGGCGCCACCAACATCCCACCCAGCGCGAGGGAAAATTCCACTCGGCAGTACACAACACCTGGTAAAGGCTGGATCTTTGGCTTGCATCACAAGACATAGCAGTACATGCCACCTCCACTCATCATCTAGGGCGCACTTACTCAGACCACTCCCCGGTGCTCATGCTGCTGATTCCTCCGGGCTTATCACCCCAACCCAGACTGTGGCGTCTACAACCCACAGCGCTCCTTGATGTGGTCTTTAAGACGGAACTGGGGGAATCTTTAGAAGAATTCCTACGACTCAACAGACTCAGTTCCCTCCTTGGCCACCATGTGGGAGGCACTGAAGGTTACAGTTAAGGAACATTGCATGGCTAAAACGGGGGGTATCCTTAAAGACATCCGCGCAACCATCGCCAGCCTGGAGCGCCAGATCAAGCAGCAGGAACCAAACGCTCAAGGGGCACACGAGGGTCCCGCCCTGGCCAAGATACGCGAACTCCTTACAGAGTATCAGGCCAAAGCGGAGCGGGAATGCCTATTCCGCAGTAAATACCATACAGCGCGCAGATATGGTGAGGGGGAGCGCCCAGGTAGAGCGCTAGCAGAGACCATCAGGCCACCAAAAACAGCGAATCACGTGTTGGCCATCCGGGATGGGGAGGGCACGACTCACCGGGACACTCAGGCCATAATGAGGGTTTTCACCACTCACTATCAAACACTGTATTCGACCTGTGCTGCGCGTCAAGCCGAAACTTCGCAATACTTGCAACAGATAGAACTAGCCTGGCTAAGTAACAGGCAGCGCAAAGTTTTAGCGGCCGATCTTGAGGTAGACGAAATTCGGGAGGCCATCATGCAAATAGGGAATGGTAAGGCACCGGGACCCGACAGCCTCGTCATTGAATTTTATAAGACCTACATTGATGTGCTGGCCCCCTTCCTGAAAGAGGTATTTGAAGACGCGACCTAAACGGGAACACTGCCGCCCACCATGCGGGAAGCAATGCTGGTCTCGCTTTTGAAACCCGGGAAACCTCCCGACTCCCCGGATTCATACCGGCCTCTGTCCTTAATAAATTGCGACGTCAAGATATTAGCCAAAGTGTTGGCCAACAGGCTCACGCTTTTAATGGACAACCTCATCAGACCGGATCAAGCAGGTTTCATACCTGGTCGGTCAACCTCCCACAATCTACGGACCCTCTTCTCCATAATGCATGGCATCGATCAGGAGGACCAGGCGGTGGCGGTCTTTCTTGACGCCACCAAAGCTTTTGACTCCCTGGAATGGGGGTACCTCTTTGCGGTCTTGACACATATGGGATTTCCACCCGGATTCCTCATGTGGATTAAACTGCTATACCATTGTCCCTGTGCCACACTGCTCCTGAACGGGGAACGCTCTCCCGCCTCCAGCATCTCCAGAGGTACGCGGCAGGGGTGTCCCCTCTCACCCCTGCTATTCGCAATAGCAATGGAGCCGCATGCTGCGACAGCACCATAAGCAGTAAACGCTGGACTACCCTACGCGGCCCGTTTTAATTTCGCTGAATGCGGACGACATTACGCTATATGTGCGTGATCCCGCAGAAGGGTTAAAAGCCATGATTCGCGAAATAATAAAATTTGGGGCCTACTCGGGCATCACTATAAACTGGGGCAAGTCTCAGGTCATGCTGCTCACCAGGTGTACCACCCCCTTCCCAATGAACTACCCGCTGCAATGGTGCGAAGATGAGGTCCGTCACCTGGGCATCAACATAACCAACTATAAAGATGAACTATTGAGGGCAAACTACGGAGTGGTCCTCAGCAAGGTGGAAGACATGATCACCAGATGGATAGCTCTTCCGCTTTCCCTTGCAGGCCGAGTAGCTTTAATGAAAATGGTCATCATGCCAAAATTTTTATATCTATTTATAAATATCCCCTTCTCCACTTGCCGACCCTTCTTTACAAAACTGAAGAGTCAGCTCATCCGTCTGGCAAGCGGTGGGAAACAGCCTCGGATCAAATGGAGTAGCCTCACGCTGCCGTTCGCTCAGGGCGGGTTTGAAGCGCCCGACCCGGAACTTTACTATCTCAGCGTTCAGGCACACTACGCCGCGTATTGGCTTGAGCCCCCGCCCTTCATGACGCACTTGGCGGTGGAGCAGGGGCTCATGGCACCCATACCTCTCATGGGGTTCCTAGGCGCAGACAATAAAACAGCTGGGGGAAAACGGTCCACAGTAGCTTGCACTAATAATGCATGGCGCGCTATAGCTCAACGGTCCCAAACTCCCATGCTATACTCCCCGTTACTTCCCCTACGAGATCAACATAATCTTCCGGTCACGCACGAAGGCATATGTAAGCGCATGCTCCTCAAACTAGGCATGAACACCTGGGGAGATATGTACCAATTGGGGCAATTCAAGGGCGCAGCAGAGTTTTTCGGCGACACCCCCCCCCCCCACCACAATGGAGCCAATTCCTGTTCATCCGCTTGCGACAGGACGTCAAGGCCGCCACGCCTGCATTCCCAGAGGAACCCCCCACACTGCTTTCACTGCACCAAACGTTGCATGCAGGGGCACCACATGCCGTGTCTTGTATCTATAAAGCCACCATAGGGGCGGGGACGCACAATACTTTGAAAGCAAAACAGGGGTGGGAAGCGGAACTGGGTCACCCAATCACGGAGGAAGCCTGGGCGTATTGCTGCCAGCAAACTGAACGAATCACAGCCACCAGTAGATTTCGGAATATACATTTCAAATATCTCCACAGAATGTACTACACCCCTGTGAAAATGCACAAACTTCAATTACGCGATAGCGACAGATGCGACCGCTGCCGACAGGAGGGAGCAGGTTTTTTACATGTCACATGGGAGTGCAGGCCTATAGCGCAATACTGGGATGAGGTGGAGGCGGCCTTGGGAGACATGATTGGAGGCCAGATTGAGCTTACACCTGAAATGGGGCTCCTAGGATACCTCCCCGTGTACAAAGGCGGTATTAAAACATTCCTAGCGATGGGCCTCCTCATTGCCAAATGTAAAATCGCATGCAGATGGGGGGGGGAGGGGCAGGGCGCCTAAATTTAAGGACTGGCTAGCAGACCTCACTTATTGCCAGGAGCAAAACAACATATATGCTGAGCTGATCCCACCCCGCTCACGACCCCGTGACATCTGGGAACCCCTCACCACCTACCTCCTAAGAGGGACTGCAGGCGACACGGAAGATAGCGCCTCACAGGCATAGATTAGCTGACAACCTAAGACCACTAGGCCGTAAACTAGCGGGGTCTACCTCCAGTACCATCGTCGTGCAACTTAATGTACCCTCCAAGCCTATGCTAGATATACTGTGTTGTGTACTGCATCTTCAGACCCATTTCTTACACTGTACTGATGTATCCACGAACCGTAACTGTAATGCCTGCCATGTACTGTACGTGTTTTTTCATTGAACCCAAAATGCCAATAAACAAAGTTTACATTTTTTTTTAAAAGACAGCCGGCCCACACTAGCTTGTTGTTTTGCTTGCACATCTACACAATAGTGTTTTGTAAATGTGTGCGGTGTAGACCAAGTTGCAGCTTTGCAGATGTCATCTAAGGGAATGTTCCCTAAGAAGGCCATAGAAGCCCCTAGTTTGCATGTAGAATGAGCCCTAGGGGGAATGGTTAATGTACGCTTGGCTTTAAGGTAGCATATTTGGATGCACTTAACAATCCACCGTGCAATACCTGCTTTTGAAATGGGATTGCCTTTATGAGGTGGGGAGAAAGCAACAAAGAGTTGTTTAGTCTTTCGAAAGGATTTAGTTCTTTCAATGTAATAGAGTAGTGCTCTTTTAACGTCTAGCGTGTGAATAGCCCTTTCTGCCACTGAGTCTGGTTGAAAAATACTGGTAGTTCAACAGACTGGTTAAGGTGAAAGGCAGACACAACTTTAGGTAAAAATTTTGGATTAGTCCTGCGAACCACTTTGTTGTGAAGAATTTGCAAAAATGGTTCTTGTATGGTTAGTGCCTGAAGCTCACTCACTCAAGAGATGTGATGGCTATAAGGAAAGCTACTTTCCAAGTGAGGAATTTTAGTTCACATTTGTGCAGAGGTTCAAATGGTGGGTCCATGAGCCTTGTAAGGACGATATTCAGATATTCAGAGGGCGGAACTCTAGGGGGAATTATTCTTTTAAGCCCTTCCATAAAAGCTTTAATAGTGGGTACTCGAAACAAAGACAAGTGTTGTCTGTTTTGTAGATAAGCTGCTATTGCAGCTAGATGTAGTCTTATAGATGTATATGCTAGGTTACAGCGTTGTAGCTGTAATAGATAGCAAATAATGTTTTGAGTGTAAGCGTCTAGTGGATTGATTTGATTGTTTGCACAGTAAATTACGAATCGTTTCCACTTTGCTGCGTAGCATGCTCTGGTAGTAGGACGTCTAGCCTCTTTAATGACGTTCATGCAGTCTGGCGGGAGATTAAGGTAGCCAAACTCTAAGACTTCAGGTGCCAGATCGCAAGGTTGAGTTGACTGGGATATGGATGCCTTATCTCTCCATGGTTCTGAGTGAGAAGTTTGGGAGAGAGGTGTAGTTTTTGATGAGGAACTACTGACATTTCTATTAGGGTTGTGAACCAGGGTTGTCGAGCCCATGTGGGAGCAACCAGGATTAGTGTGAGGGAATGCTGTTTGAGCTTCCGAACCACTAATGGAATGAGTGGGAGGCGGAAAAGCGTAAGCAAATTTCCCTGACCAGTTCATCCATAATCGCATTGCCTGTGGACAATGGGTGTGGATACCTGGACGCGAAGGTTGGGCATTTTGCGTTTTGGTGTGTGTGGCAAACAGATCTATTTCTGGGTAGCCCTACATTTGAAAGAATGGAAGAAGAACTTGAGGATGAAGTTCCCATTCATGGATCTGTTGTTGTTGATGACTGAGCAGATCTGCGATTTGATTGTGTACTCCTGGGAGGTGTTCTGCAAGGAGATATATGTTTTGTGGAATGGCCCATTTCCATATGCGTTGAGCTAAGTGTGAAAGCTGTAGAGAGTGTGTCCCTCCCTGCTTTTGTATGTAGTACATTGCTGTCATGTTGTCCGTACGGACTAATACAGTTTTGCCTACTAGATGGAGTTGAAAGGATTTTAATGCCAGAAAAATTGCCAGTAATTCCAGGCGGTTTATGTGGAATTGTTTTTGTTGTGTAGTCCATATCCCTTGAATGGTAAGGTTTTGGAGATGAGCTCCCCAGCAGGCGAGCGATGCGTCTGTTGTTAGCACTATCTGTGGAACCGGGTCGAGGAACGGCCGCCCTTTGGAAAGGTTTTGTGTGTTCCACCAGTGCAGAGAGCGATATGTGCGGCTGTCCACCAACACCAGATCTGTTAGCTGACCTTGAGTCTGGTTCCATTGATGTGCTAAGCACTCCTGTAGAGGACGCATGTGGAGTCTTGCATAAGGGACGATTAGAATGCAAGAGGCCATCATCCCGATTAATTGCTTGAACACTCGAGCTCGTAATCAGTGTTGAGGCTGAAATTGTGATATTAGAGCCTGTATGTTGTGTATTCTGGACTGGGTTCGGGTATGCTAGAGCTTTGGAAGTGTCTATTGTAGCTCCTAGATGCATTTGTGTGCTGGATGGTTGGAGGTGTGACTTGGTGAAATTCACGGTGAATCCCAAGTCGTGAAGCAACTGAATTATTTTGCGGGTGTGGTGAACGCAGCTGCTGTGTGACTTGGCTTTTATGAGCCAGTCGTCCAGATATGGAAACACGTGAATGTGTTGTCTTCTTAAGTGAGCTGCAACTACTGAGAGGCACTTGGTGAAGGCTCTGGGTGCTGTGGTCATCCCGAACGGGAGGACTTTGAACTGGTAATGTTGACCGTCCACCAGGAACCTGAGATATTTTCTGTGAGCTGGATGAATGGGAATAGGAAAGTAGGCGTCCTTTAAATCTAGAGTGGAAAGAAAATCGCCTTGTTGAAGCAATGGGAGCACCTGTTGGAGGGTAACCATGTGGAAGTGATCTGACTGAATATAGAGGTTTAGTGGTCTGAGGTCCAGTATTGGCCTGAGAGAGCCGTCCTTTTTTGGAATTAGGAAATATAGGGAGTAAACCCCTGTGCCCTTAGGAGGTTCAGATGTTCTGATGACATTGGACGTTGCCTGGGAGGGATATTTGGGGGAGTGGAGGTGAGTTCTAGGCAATAACCATACTGGATAATTTGTCTTACCCACTTGTCTGTTGTGATGGAGTTCCAGACAGGTAGGAACTGTGAGAGACGTCCCCCGACAGGAGTGGAATGGTCGGGGGTAGTGTAGGGAAGTCACTGCTTGGTGGTAGGGGAATTGCGGGTGTTGTTACCTCTGGCTCTTCCCCTATTATTGTTCCCTCTGCATCCTCCCCAAAAATATCCTCTGGAGGAGGTAGATTGATTGGGGTTTTTGTAAGATGAAGAGGGATTTTCTGACGACATTGTTTTGGAGCCAACCCTGTAAAAGGAGCGGCGAAAGGAACCCCTGTTGGAAGGTAGTTGCAAGGCCCCCATGGACTTAGCAGTCTCGGTATCTTTCTTCATTTTCTCCAATGAAGTATCGACTGTAGGTCCAAAAAGATGCTCTTGATCGAAGGGCTGATTGAGTATGGTGGTTTGAACTTCTTGCTTGAATCAGGAGATTCGAAGCCAAGCGTGCCTACGCAGTAATATGCTGGTGTTAATGGCACGAGATGCTGTATCAGCCACATATAGGGCGCATTTTATGGAGGTGTTAGTTATAAGTTTGCCCTCTTGAATGAGTTCATTGGCCTTGTTTTTGTGTTCCTCTGGTAAGTGCTGCATTAGTTTTTCCAGCTCGTCATAGTGCGCTCTGTCGTAGCGTGCTAAGAGAGCTTGAGCATTGGCAATGCGCCAATGGTTAGCAGCCTGTGACGCAATTCTTTTTCCTGAAGCGTCTATAAGCTTTGACTCCTTGTCAGGAGGAGGGGCGTCGCCTGTAGCTTGGAAATTAGCCCTCTTGTGTGCGTTAGACACAACCAGAGAGTCTAAAGGTACCTGGCCTTTGATATACAGTGGGTCTGAGGGAGCTGCTTTATATTTTTTATCCACCCTTGGTGTAAGTATTTGGGCTCTAACAGGGTCTTTGAATACTTCGGTAGCGTGTTTTAACATGCCTTTTAGCAAGGGCAGGGTGTGGGTGGATTTTTGTGAGGGTGCGCATGTTTCCACTAAGAAGTGCTCTTCTAGGGGATCAATGTGTAGTTCCACCCCTTGGTAGTGAGCAGCTTTATTAATAAGTTGTGCAAAACCAATGTTATCATCAGGTGGTGATGGCCTGGAGGGATACAGATCAGGGTCATTGTGTGGATCTGGATCTTGATCATAGTAATCCCATGGGTCTGTGTCCTGTGGTATGTTATGGTTGTCATCATCCCCTAGTGTATCCCCATCCCCACCGTCATCATCATCCTGTGGTGCAGGTGAGAGTGTAGGTGATGGTGAGTTTGCTGGCGAGATAAATAAGTTAGGATCAGGAGGAGGAGGAGGTATATAAGGGGGAGAAGGGTTAGTACCCATGTCCCTGCATTTGAGAGGTATGCGAGAGTACTCTGGGAGGTCTAGTTTTCGTTTCTTAGGAGGTTTAGTGAGAAGCTGGCCAGTTTCAGGGTCAATATGCAGTGTGTTTTCTGCTTTGGATCCGAAAATTCTTGAAAAGAAAGGTCTTTGAGTGGTATGTCTTGTTTAGGCGCCGGAAGCTTGGGCGTAGAGTGTTCCTTAACGGGTTTAAGCTGTGAAGGTTTTGTAGGGGTTTTCGACTCCGAAACCTTTGGTGAGGGAGTTTTCGGCTCCGAGGCTATTGGTTTGTCTGGTTTCGGCACCAAAGCTTTCGGTTTGTCCTGTTTCGGCTCCAAAGCTTTGTCTTTTGGTGGCTTCGGTGTCGAGGTTTTCGACATCGAAGGTGTCTTCGGTGCCGGCAATGAAGGGTGGGGCACCGGCTTGGTTTTAGGCTTCGGTGCCGAAGGTGTATGTTCGTGCCTGAATGGGGCCTACTCCAGCCAGAGTCGGAAGGCTTTTGTTTTGGTTTCATAGCCGGGCCCGATGGCGGGGCGTCTGAAGTATGTTCACGGTGTTGACCCGAGCCCGAGGGCGAAGGTGTTACCGGAGCCTTAGGTTTGGGTTTGGTGGCGGCCTGGGTATTAGTACTCACTATCTGTTGAGCCGGGGTGACGTTCTGCTAGTCTTCCTCGGAGTCGTCGGCCTCAGACATGGAGATATCCCCTTCTGCAGGTTGGAGTTATGGATAGACATTAGAACCTGCTCCGAAGATGTCTGGAATAGAGCTGCTGCCACGGGACATTTCGTGACGTCGAGCCCGACGATCACGGATGGCTTTCTTCGAACGGAACGATGTACAGGCCTCGCAGTGCTTTTCCTCGTGCTCGGGGGAGAGGCAGAGGTTACACACTTCATGTAAGTCCTCGTGTGGGAATTTAGCACCACACCTGGGGCATTTTTTAAATGGAGTCCGTTCCATCGACGGCCGGCGTGGTAGGCGCGGGTAGGCCCAACGGCCCGCGTCGAAGATGTTGTTCAAAGATTATTTGAAGTTGGAGGATGCGCATCGAAAGGGGAACGCGATCGAGAACAATACCGTCGAGTGGTGAAGGATTGCGCGTCGAAGGGGGTTCGAAGACGATACCGACCCGGAGCGCAGCAAATCACACCCGAACCCGATGGCGGAAAAAAACAATCTGGGGATGGAGTCGATGCCCATGCGCACTATCATCGTAAAGAGGAATCACCTATCTCGTGACTACAAAGACTTCTTCGAACAAAAACAAACTGCAAACATCCGAGCCCAACACCATATGGCGATCTATGCACAGTATATAATCCTCAGCTCATATGCCTCGAACCTAATGTTCCTGCATGGTATCATACAAAATGATAAAGTTCATCAACAACAAGAGGGTTAATCTGTAGAGGGCTGGTTGTTAAATGGCCTAGGTCATTTCCATTAACCTAGATGAATTGCTAGTTCCTGTTCTGTATTCAGGCCCGTAGGCACCTTTGTTTGAAGAGCTATAATAAATCTAGATTCAAGTCTACGTAGCTTCATTTCTCTATAACCACCTCTCTCATGCAGCGGAACATAATCCAGGCAATAGAAAGGTAATACGTTTCTATTGCTTTGATGATGTTAGGCAAAGTGTCTCCCGACTGGATATGTTGGATCATTTTACTCTATTGCCCATGCATGTTCTAGAATTCTCCGCTTTGTGGGGTGAATAGTGCTGCCTATGTACATCAGTTTACACGGGCATACAAGGCAGTAAATACAGTAGGGAGTGTTGCATGTCAAGAACTTGGTTATTGGTTTTGATCGGTCACACCCTGGTACTGCATATGTTAGAGTTTTTGGGCTGTTTTTACATGCCTTGCACTTAGTGCAGGGAAAAAATCTTGTCAAGTCACATATCCTTGGATTTGTGGGCATTGATACAAAGTGACTTTGTACTAGGGTGTCTTTTAATGAGCGACTCCTTCTGTATGTTATTTTTGGATATTCAGGAAGAATCTTTCCAATAATTGGATCAGTTTGTAAAATGTGCCAATTCCGTTATATGATGTTTCTTATGTTTTGTGCCTCATTAGAAAAGGTGGTGATCAGTCTGAATTCCCGATTTAACTTCTCTTTCAGCTCTCTCATATTATTCTTTTCTTTCAGAAGACTATTACGAGAAATTTTACCTACTCTTTCATATGTCTTATTGAGTAAGTCCTCAGTGTATCCTCTTGATCTAAATCTTTCTAAGGCCTCTCTTGCTGCCTGTTCAAAATCTTGTTCCCTTGTGCAATTCCTTTTGAGACGCAATAGTTCTCCATAGGGAATGCTTTTCTTCAATGGACTCGGGTGACTGCTATGTGCTTCTAGAATGGAATTCCCTGCAGTGGGTTTACGCAAAAGGGTTGTGCATATCCGACCATCTGCTATGAATATCTTCAAATCTAGATCGTTAACTTCTGTTGCCCGCTTTTATTAACAACACCGGCGCATGAGTTTAACAACACGGGCACCCGCTTTTATTAACAACACAGGTGCCCGCTTTCATTAATAACACGGCCACTCGCTTTGACTAAACACGGGCGCCCGTTTTTATCAACAACACGGGCGCCCGTTTTTATCAACAACACGGGCGCCCGCTTTCATTAATAACATGGGCGCCGCACCTGAGGCGGCGGGACTTTTGCCCTTCACTGCCCTGCACCAAGGTCCTGGCAGCTGTATACAACTCTGGTCTCTTGAATCCCAGCTACATTAAAAACATGCAATACATTAATGTTATAAGTTTTATATGTCTCTAATGAATTTTGTATTTCTTCGGCACGGCAAAATTTTGTAGGGGTTTGAGTGTCAATAATATTTAAAAAAGGAAGGTATGGTATTTGTATGACTCATTAGGACCTGAAGCATCACCTCCCGTTGAAACTCTCATTTGATTAATTTTCAGGCCCCCACCCTTCTTTGAATTTGGACTCTTAATTGGCTGCTGACGGGATCCGGCTAACTGAAACACTACACAATGGGATTAGCTTATTACTGTCCGTTGGTGGTCATGTCTGAAGGAGGTAAACATCTACCTTAAGGTATCCTCCGCACACGATATCTCAAACCTCAACTCTACTCTCAACTCTGTTCAAATCTGGATGTCAGCTCATCAACTCATTCTGAATCCTTCCAAAACTGAATTCCTCCTCCTCTCTACCTCTCTCTCGCTCTCTCCTCCTCCTGTTCAATCTTGGATGGATCAGCTGAAGTTACTCAACAATAAACCTATCGTTGTCGACAGCGCAAAATCCCTTGGTGTCATACTTGACAAAAGGCTCAATCTACTCTCCCACATCAACTCCAATGCAAAGAATGCACAATACCAACTGCGCCTTCTCTGGGGGATTCGACGTTTCTTTCCGGAACAAGACCTAAAAACCCTGGTCCAGTCTCTGGTTCTCTCTAGATTGGATTATTGCAATTCTCTTCTTGCTGGCCTCCCCAAATCCCACCTTTCCCCTCTTAAATCCGTTCTCCATTCAGCGGCTCGCTTTATATTTGGGGCCAAACGAAGTGACCACATCACACCCATTCTGTCCTCTCTTCGATGGCTTCCCATTGAGGCAAGAGCAATCTACAAGACTGCATGTATCACCCACAAAGCTTTGCACACTTCCTCCCCTCGATACCTGGCGAATAAACTGAACATTTCTGGAGGCTCTAGACCGTCTCGTAATGCGGAAAAGTTACTGCTTGAGCCCCCCACCTTCAAGAGGGAAAGATCGATGGCTCAATCCTTCTCTGGCAATGCGGTGAGAATCTGGAACTTGCTTCCTCCATTACTCCGTACCACCACCTCTACTCGGACCTTCAAAACTGACCTCAAATCTCTTCTCTTCCAAAGACACTTCCAGAACTAATACACCCCTCTTCAAGTCCCTCAAGGAAGTTTTTTCTTTATTGTTTATTTGTAATTTATGCCTGTACAATCGTCATCCTAGTGTTTTTTTGTGTTTTTTTGTGCGTGTTTTTGAGTGACTTGAGTTGCTTTATTTTACCTCTTCTTGTTTCTCATCTGTTTCTGTAACATGTACATTTTGTAACACTCTCCTCATGTAACGTACTTGGTTCTATTGTGAAGAGCTCTGACACCTTTGGGTAAAGTCTGCGCTATATAAAAATGCATTAAATTAAATAAAATAAATAAACATCCGTGCCCGTCGTCTCATAGGAAACGTGCGGGTGGCATGCCCTTCGTCGCTGTGTATTTTCTGAGAGCAAGTTCTTTCCGGTTCTTTCTGAGTTTTTGCTCTAGTTCTCGCTTATAGGAGGAGCGGTTATTGCTTGGAGTGTCTTTCTGGTTTCATGTTTGTGAGATGCATGTAGCTCATCTGGTGGTTGTACCCAGAGTTTAAGTGGGTGCTAGGTGTCTTCGTCCTATGGAGGGATGTCAAAAAGCATTTGGGGTGGCTTTGTTTATAAATACTGGGCTTTACACAGAGGGGGGGCACAGATCAGAACGAGATGCATGGGACCCCAAACAGTGGCACCACAGTGAAGAGATATGTGCAGGGCACAGAGGAGACAGAGAGAACAAGACGTTCTTTTGTCAGATTTAGTGTAATATCTTGCTGAATGACGAACTCGAGCATTATTTCAATGTTCGGTGTACACGCTTCATCGAAGTGCATTTAGCCAGCAGTACTAGCATCATAGCGCTTTTTTGTCTAACTTTTAGCCACGCTGCATAGCAGCCGCGCTGCTCTGCAACAAGACTAAAAGACATTGGCAAAGCCGACCCCTCTGGCATAGCCAAGAGGTAGTGACTTTGTCAATGCTTGTTCTTTAATATGTGTGCCACAGACTAAGTGGTAAAACTCAAGGAGGCGGTAGAGTGCAGCAACGTGCCCTACAGAATTGCATTCAGTCCTGAACTGAGGGCTATCACTGACGGACACATGGTCATTCCCCACAGCATTCTGTAAACATACACTGCATTGTGCTGTGAGGCTAAAGCCCCACTCCAGCCCCCACCGCTCTCCCCTCTTCTGCCCGCCCACTCACTGCCAGGACTGCCCCAGTGCAATGGGCACGGAAGGGGGCAGCCGGGCAATTTTAGCAACCCCCTAATCTCACATGTTTACTGCGTTATTCCGGTGCATGGTGGTTGGAAAAAACTCTCACTTGTCAAAATGTGTCCTTTTCAATTAGCCCACATACTAATATACTTTTGCTTTGTGCGAGTCAGCTAAAGGCGCGTTTCCACTTTTATTCTGAGGGGTGTAAGGCTTTCCATGCTGCCTAAGACTAAAAGCAACGTAATTTGGCGTGAAAAGCGGAATTTAGAACAAACTGGGAATGGAAGGGGCATTTCCATTACACAGCCATACAGCAATGCATTTAGAGGGCAAAATATAGTTAAGAAAATAATCTTAGAAGCGACATACCGAGATGTATACTAAAAAAAAATATATATATCATTTGTAAGACATTTTTTTTCCTTCCTACAGCGTTTATGGCAGGAATCCTCTTTTTTTTTCCCATACCTACAACAAACATAACTTGGACTTCTATCCTGCATTGCAGAAAGCATGGCACTTACCACATTAACTGAGCGCTTTGCATTTACTTTTCTCAATTTTTTCGGAAAGTATTTGGTTGACTCACGGGCCCACATGTCAAGTCTGTGTCTCGTCAGAGCGGGTGGATATTTCATCGGAGAATTAGGTGTTTTGAACAGTGGATATCCCCCAACATGAAAGTGCAAGACCTGCTAAAAAGGTCAGCCATCCAGTGATTGTTAAAAGTTAGAAAGGGATACGCCATAAAGTATGCTTCTGACTGACCCTGTAATTATGGGCTTACTCTTCTGAAAGTGAGCCACCAGACTCGCTCTGTTACTCACGCCATAACATACTATACAATGACAAACCATACTATTCCATAATACAGAATAACAGGAATACCACTTCATGACAACCAACGCCATACCATTTCATACTATTCAATGACAGATCATACCATACCATAGTGTACAATAACAGCCCATACCATAGCATACAAAGATGTTTACAGCTGAAAAAGTCTCCCCTTAACTCTTGAGTTTGTTGCCATTCACAAACTCATATCCGATCCGCCCCCTACTTGGAAATGGTCAGAAGTTTACAATTACACACTGGGGAAGTAGCAGCTTTATATAAAATCACACAACTCAGAAGCACAGCTAGAAAGAGCGAGTTGGACAGCTTTCCATGCTTACTACTGCCGAGTTTACCGAAGAGGGGACAATTGTAGATTTACACCCGTAAGGAACAGTACTACAACATGTACAGATTACCACTCTATTGGTGAATTGTGCCCCAAGCTTTGGTGAAAAAAACTTTCAATTGATTTGTCAGGATTGAGGTTGTGGGCAGAGAGCAGGTTATTGTTGATCGATATTAAATTGTATTTTGTCACTCTCCTACAGAGGCGTGGTCCGCAGCGGTCAGTGAAAGTCATAGTGTCTTAAGTGCTTTTACTCACTCTTTCCATCGCAATTATTTGCTGTACTCAGGTGAGACATTCAGCGGCTTTCTTATGAACAATGCAATTGCAATAAGAAGAGTGGGAAAACAAAGTTAATGTTTCTACATGAGTTTCTCTCTGGTGCAAGGATTATTTGCACTGTTAACATTTCAAGTCCAGTGGGTCTGTCCAGCATTTATCTATTGCTAACATTTGTTCCTTTGCATAATCAGCGTTAAGCTGTCTTGGCGGAAAAGAGCGTGTTTTTTCCTCACTAGTGAGATATATGAGGGGGTTGGTGTACCGTTCAAAGACATGCAGGCCACAGTTTAAACTCACGCTACGGCCACTTCATCATTTCATCCTTTCAACGTCAATGAAACAAACACCATTGACTTGGTGATTACAGCTGCTAGTTGAGAGCATAAAGCCGATTCGGTTTTATGGCGTGCTCTGTAACTGTAGACTTTGCTTCTTGCCTCGCCTAGGGTAGCCTCAAGTATATTAACTGGAACTTGATTTTACATACCCCTGTATGTTGAAAAAGATTCCTGGAGTATTCTGCTGCCATTTTTGTCCTTGATTATCTCTCTCTACAGAAACATAGGCAGTGGTATGTAACGAGAAACAAGGTTGTACAACTAGTGTGTATTCTTCCAAACAGCGTTGAGTGCTAACTCTTAACTTGTATGTCTCGGACAGTACAATACACAAATCCACTTCACACCACACAATTCCACAACTAACAATTCCAATCCAACCCACATCATTCCACTGCACACCACATACATCCATACCACATGGGTAAAAGACATTGTCATTTAGAACGCCAATAGCTCTAACTCAAGTAAATGCAAGACCTATTGCATTTCCAATGCTTGTTTTTCCCCTGTTGCTTCCCCTTCTCATCATCCTTGGTGGAGGAGTGTGGCTTCGCTTGTGAACCCAGAAAATTCTTCAAGTTGCAAAACTAAACTGACAGGTAAGAAACTATACGTTTTGCAGCCTGAAGTAAAAGTTACTTCCCTTTGGTAACGTAATATCTGGTAGACACACAGTCTAGCTGCAGATTCATTAACTTTTGAATTGAATTCTCCCCAGGCGCCAGTCCGGATCCGGAAATTTTTCAGCAGTACCTTTGCGCGCCGGAGGAAGGCGTCGTACAGCTCTGTGATGACGTCAACTCCGGTCATGATGTCAGTGGAGCCATACAAGTCCCCTCCGGCGCACGGACGTCAGTTTCTTCTGTGAAACCTTCCGCGCCTGAACGCGGAGCCACTATAGAAACTGGTTGTGGAAACAGTGTGCCAAAAAAGATCATAAATGTTTGAAACATTAATAAAGAAGAAACATCAAATGGCATGTTAATACCCGACATGGATTTTAAAGAAAACCCCAACAAAATCAACAAAACACAGGGCTACGTGTAACCCTGCGCCCTGCTGAATAACCCTCAGGTAAAGGAAGAAAACCATACACTCTATAGACCATTCATCAATGGTAATAAATGGCATGGCAATAGCAAAACAAAACTACAAAAACAACACCAACCTGTTTCTTGAATCAAACCATTACGTGACATATTGATAGTGCCAATACAAGGTATGATGATACCAAACAAAGACTCTCAAAGAAAGAACAAACTAATCAATAGTGCCCACTGGTGTCTATTCCAGTGTGAAAGAGAATAGACACCTACACCCCACCGACCACACACATTTGGAAATGGATGGCACGGCAACAGCTAAACAAAAGCTATGTGGCCAGGCCAAGTGGTCTGGTGAGTCCCAACATAAGTTAAGATAGAGATACCGGTATATACAACCAGTACTGAGAAAGGGTATAACCCTTACCTCATAGGTCGTTCAAAGAGTGGGAAGGTTAGGCAGGGAGTTAATAAATCTGGGGCTAGATTGTGTCTCTACCAAATATTACGTTACCGAAGGTAAGTAACTTTTACATCTGATAGAGACATCTAGCAGCAGATTCCTTAACTTTTGAATTAAATACCACAGCTATACCCACCTGCAAGAGGATCTGCGAACAAATCCTACAAACGTTCTCAAAGAGAACCAGCCGGTCATAACTAACAACTGAACCAAATGTACGCAGGAATAGCAGAACAAGAGCTTGGCTTTTGATAGAATCCATGATCACAGAACATATACATGAAAAACAACCCTACAGGCCCGAGAGATTCGGCCCTTCAAGGAAAAGTAGAAAAAACTCTTAAGTATCATCTGTCAGTTATCAGACTTTATCCTCTGTCCCAAAAAGGGAAGACAACCCAATGGTCAAAAGGCCCGAGTACCAAACAGAAGTCATGAAATCCGCATTCTTTACAACAATAAAGAGATTTCAGAGAAAAACTTGTCCTGATAAAATCCAAAGAAGGACTCACAGAACTCATTCCATCAAACCAAGATGAATGAAATCAAAAGAAGGATAAACAATAATACCTCCAAGGCATAAAGAATTTTGTTTCAACAAAATGACCACTCAAAGGTTACATAATGCACTATAAAGATACTAAAATTACAATAATAGATTTGAATATAACATTGACATTCATCAATTACACCAGATGTAAAAAAAATAATAATAATAATTTAGGCCACAACGGTGTATCACCTGGACATATACATAATATACATAAAAGTGTGTCACAAAAGACTCTGAATGGTCTGACAACTCAGAGCTTCACTGGCCCACATTTACTTCAGGACCGCAGGTATCTACAAAGCCTGTGCCTGCATGGTCTTCAGTGTCATGGTCCGAAAGTCTGAACAGGACTCCGAGCCGTGGGCACGTTCAAAATACCAAGGCAAGCGAAAGAAGAAGAAAAGGGAATGCACCTATTAGTGCAGTATCAAAACATTAAATAAGGAAAAAACGAAACATTAAAAGAAAATATATAAAATGAATCCTTATTAGCAACAAGCGCATGCAACAACATTTGTGATACGAAACACAATTTGATCACAAGTCCGCCTCAAGAAGTAACAGCCATGATTTCCCAAGGACTTGTAAAACACAAGAAAATAGATTCATACTCAAAAAGACAGGTAATATATAACCCCCAGACAGAGGCAAAAAGCATTGTGGGAGAATAACAAAAACTTCTTATAGAGCCTAAAAACTCCAACCATAAATTATATGACCGAAAACAGCTAAGGAAACTGCAGCTAGAAGACACCATCAGATTGTTTCGGACACTACCTATTGCCATGTGGCCATTGTCGTTTTCTCCATGTTAGCCTGAGCCCATGCCAGACTGTCTTATGCTTTGAGCATGTTACTACACAAACATATTTTTGCTTAGTGCCACACTGCAACTTTCACACAGAACATACTGTTGTTTTTGCGTTCTGCTCTTTCCTGGGATTTAGTCTGAACACTTCAGACAAGGTCGAACAACAATGCCCCTTGTTATTCTGTTCTGGTCAGGTCCTAGCACCTAGACAAAACACGCAGATGCAGCTGTTGTTTGGGAACATGTACTTTGGTCATATAGATATATACGGGTGGGTAACACAGTTGGAGAGGGGTCTTTCCAGAGAAGGGAGAGTGAAAGTACCTGTGATGTAGATCTGTCGACTGAGGTACGGGGTCTTCTGCAAACACCCAGAGATCTTCTAATATATAACCCTTTTGCTTCCACAGAAAGGGAGGGAGGCTAGGCTACGCTGTCGTATACAATGACAGCACCTTTTATGATTTATGGACTACTTGCTATGCTAACCGTATTTGTGTTAGGCATTTTCCTACTTGTTGTGGCATGTATACTGCATACTAGGGCACGATAGTTCAAATAAAATTTTTAACTTTCCTCGTGTCTCTGTCAGATCTTATTGTGGACCGGTACGTGAGTGTGAGTGAAAGGGTGTGTCCTGCAACCGCGATTCCTGAGAGGGTCGGTAGTGTTATGTTCTGGGTTGTCAATTCACTTGTTCCTCTGTGAGTGAGTAGGAGGGCAAGTGAGACACTATAGCTAGTCGGTCCCCGGGCTCATGGATACTCAGGTGGTAGGATGGTTCAGTCCCTGCCTACTAAGGTTCCATGATCCCCAGAATAGTTGTGACTCCGCAGAATCCCTGCAACACTATCACACTGCGTAAGATACAGAGTTCACCCCATTGTGTTCTAGGAATGAACATATAATTACCTATCCCTTCCACAGAGGAGACGGCAACTAACTTGTGTCTTCCAAAGAATACACACTAAACTCAGAGTTTACTCTTACAATATTCCAAAAAGTGAAGCACACATAATAAAAATGTAGATATGCAGACCGCTCAGAAGGAGAAAACAACCTGCACCATAAAACGCATAGTCCGAGAGGACTTAAATGAAGGATGAACCACAAGAACATGTATTCAAAAGAAATCATCAGTCCCATAATAAATATAAACACTACAAAGAGTAGTGCCGACATACTACGCTGATTACTCGAACGAGTAAAGACCAGAGCGTACCTATATACCAGACTTACCAATGGCATACCAACATGTCCCTATGAGAGACAACGAAAGGTCAAAACCATGCACATTTTAGCATACTGAACTGCTTCAAAGAAGCTTGCGTCAGGAAATCTTCCATACAAGAAGACGCGTCTCTTGACAATAACCTCTTGAGCACAAAGCTCATCCTCAGAGGCTAAGGGACAAAGGGAAACCTCCCTCTGTTATGTAAATCAATACCAGCCTAAACAAGCATTGGCATAGCCAATAGGTCTCGCCTTTGGGACCTTATAAGTGCTTAGCCATGCAACAGTTAATGTTGTTGCACCAAGGATATTGTGCTGCATAACTAAATACTTATAAGGTCCCAAAAGCGAGACCTATTGGCTATGCCAATGCTTGTTTAAATGAACCACAGCGCCGCCTGTGAATACGGTGGACCTCAAGGCACATGTGTATTTAGCGAGTATTCGTCTACTTCTGGGCGCTGCACCAACATAGCATGAGAGAACTCATTCAGCTGTCGTTTGTCAACGAACTGTCTCACATGAGGGTTGGCACATCTAGGCCATCAGCCGTGAAATGGACAACAGATACTTCAAGGGGAGGTTTGTCAGCTATGGGGATGGACGTACCTTTACTGCGGCGCCAAATAAAGCAAGACCCCCCATTGCACTCGTGAAAACGGGGAGGTGTATGTGTGGGGTGTTTACTAATGCCCACCAGACAACCCTGGTGTTATTTACATATGCTGTGAAAAATGCACAACAAAAACAGACAATGAAGGTGCCTGCCCTTTCAATTTTGGAAGAGGTATTACAAAATAATATTTTTTATCGGGATTGATCCATGCAAACACAAATAACCTATGCTAATGCCACGTATTGGGCCTTATTAACGTTATCGGGCAAGAGAGAAAAACACACACACGTATACCTCACTGGGTGGTTATAAAATCGTATGGTTACGCCTGTGACAACACTGCACTCTCGGGGATTTACGTTTCTTACGGATGGCAACACTTTATAAATCTTAGTTTAGCAAAATAAGAGGGACAAAAATAACGTGAGCTGCTCTTGATCGCACCGTGCCCTACAATAATACCGTCCTGCCCACGGTGAGGCACCAGCGTGGAAGAGATCACCAAACAAGGCTTCCCTCGAGCAGCGAGGCCTCTTTCTACCAGTGACTCCTCACACGAGCAGGAAGGCCTCGCTGTTGCTTTTCAAGGCCCAGAGATTCTCTCTGTCTCGCTCGCCCCCACCCAACCGGCTCGTCGGTCGTCTGCGTGTATCTCCCTTTCCCTCTGCCCAGGCCCCCAGCAACCCGGACACACTGCTGGCAACACAACTGACCTGCTTCTGAGAGTCTTGCATGTAAGTGTGCTACTAGGCCGCACTGACTCCAGGAACTGCTGCTCGGATTTCACACATGCGTGCAAGAAAAAAAAAAAGCCATCCCTCTGGTTAAACAACAGCCAAGCGTCATGTGACCCTCCCCGGCAAGATGATGTCATGAGGTCAAGCTGGCTTGGGGAGGAGGAAGAGAAGGAGGTGTGCAGTGAAGGCCTCGATCCTCCACACACTGGGGAGGAGAGTGTGCCAGGGTGTAGGAGTGCAGGTGGGAGTCATCTACGGGGAAAGGGAGAGGGAACCGTGTAAATCCACCCATCAAATGTGCACGAAGATAAATATTAACAGAATTAAACGACTTCCTGTCGATTCTCAATGCAAAGGAACAGGCCACAATACAAATCAACAAACCAAACAGAAATCCGGCTTATCAGAAAATAGAAAAAGACACAATTGGTGCGAGGTTTCACCAGAGTGGGTAAATCGCTTAGAAAATACCCTCTCAGCCACAAAGAAAATGACCAGGGAACAGAGAGGTAAGACAGGCATTTCAAAAGCGGCAAACATGCAGAAAGTCACACTAACGCATACAGATGCTAAGAAATAAAATAGCTAAAGGCCTTGTCAGAAAAAATTACCCAATCACCATTTTTCGTTGCATGAAACCAATAGGCTCTGCTGGATAATGCTGCTAACCACACCATCCTCCATTACAATACTCGATGGAGGAAGTGATGCGAGGAATGCAGCTGAGGGGGGAGGGGTGGGGGAAGTGCGGCCGAGAGCACACAAAGCGTTTCCCTTGCGGGAGCGAGCAGGGGCACCATCTGGTTGCAAGTTAATTACAAACAGATGGTTTCAAAGCTCGCTCCCGAAAGGGAATCGCCAAACGTGCACGCGTTGCCATTGAAAGCAATGCAAAGCGTGCACGTTTTTGGCCCAAAAAGTGAATCGATTCCTAAAGATCTCCTCCGATGCAGCGCATGCGCGCTGCGTAGGCAAGACCTAAAAAGGGAAAAAATGGTACTGGGAATAAAACATCAGCTCTCGCAGGACACCAAGTGGTCAAACCAACAACGGACATGTAAAATGCCCTAACAAAGCTTACTCGCTTATAAAGAAATAGTCTGCATCTCAAGTACAAAGACAAATTACCAAGTAACAAACAACGAAAAGCTAGGATTCTGAAGACCTGTCTGTCACAGAAGTGTCTTAACGCTGCATCAGCTTGACTCACAAAAAGATGGGTACCATCAAATGGCATGTCGACCAAAGTCAACTGGACAGCCTCCGAGAAACCCGAAATTGCCAACCAAGCCTGACGCCTTAATGCCACTGCCGATGCCATACATGATCCAGAGAGTTTATAGTGTCCATACCACACCTTATGGTAAGCCTAACAGCCTGATGACCATCTTTAATCAAATCACCAATCTCCGAGCGGCGGTTATCCAGAAGAGATAGTAACACATTCTGTAGCGAATCCCATAAAGCATGGGAATATCGCCCCAGCACACAAGATGTGTTTATGGATCTCAAGGCTGAGCCGAAACAAAGATGTGTTTACCATATGCATCATGACTCCTAGACTCCTTACCCACTTGAGTTTTAGGAACAGAATCTACATCCCGTGAAGAAGTCGCAACCTGAGTCACCAAGTTACAGGTGGAAGGGTGTCTATGAAGACAAACTGGGTCCCCAGGTTCAGGCACGTGTCTACGTGCAATAGCTCGGTCCACTGAGGCCCGAGACTCAGGCTTGGCCCAAGTACCTAATAAAATATCAAAAAGGGACTCCCAAAACGGAAGAATAGGTTCTTCCCCTGTCTGTCTCTGAAAAAGGACCGCAATCAAAGGGTCTGTGGACCTTTGCAACGTAGGAACTGACAAGTTTAAAACTGTAGCCACTTTTGTAAGCATGTCTGCAAAGGAGGAACTTGCCTCTGTAGCAAGGCCAGGGGAGGAAAGCAACCCTGAAGCTGATGATGAAGCCAGGCCACTAGCCTCTCCCAGAGCAGACAACCAGCTCTCCTCCGTCTCAGGCACATTAATGTCACAAATGGGCTGAACAGGCCCTGCCTCAATCGCCACAGGCTGTCTTTCCACAATCTCTTCCTGAGAAGGAATCAAAACCTGCATATTCCCCTCAGTCTGAATAGTCAACGTCGTACGACGCCTATACGGAGGAGGAGAAGCAACTTCGACCGATGCAGCCGACGTCAGTGTCGGAGTCAGCTGATTGAAGTCCAGCGTCGTAGGTCGAGATCCCGATGGACTGTTGTAGGAAAGTAGGATCTGCTTTCATGGTCACCCCCGCTTTTTGCCGGTGTCATTATCTTTTACTGACTAGTCTGACTGAGATCCTGCTAATCCGGACCCCCGTCTCTGTGCTTCTTCCCTAAATTGGACATGGTGAGTACTTAGGTACACTCCAGATTGGGGTCTGGTGTACCCTTGTAAGTCCCTAGTATATGGTACTAAGGTACCAAGGGCATAGGTACACCAGGGGTCTCACATGGGATAAAGAATGTATTATGTCACCCATGAGAGACCACTCAAATTGCGACTACAGGCCCACCATTGCAGCCTGTGTAAGCTGGTGCTAGCACCACTTACAACAGATATCAGTTTCCTTTTATCTGTGGTCACTGCACTTAAAACATATAAGTCATCCCTAAGGCAGGCCTTTCAATCCTGAAGGCAGGGTGCTCAGTTCTAAGTGTGAGGGTGCCCCTGCATGAGCAGGACAGCCCTACAACCTTCGGAGTCCATTCTCCGAGGTTGTAAGTGCATCAGCCATTAAGATACATAGAGGGGCCAGGCGTCATTACACGATTGCTATCTCTAAACTGGCTGAAACGAACCCGGTCGTGTTTGGTATCAAACATGTTGGAATCATAAAAGGAGGTATGATTCCATGCACTGTAAAGCTCCTCTGGGAGGCTCTCAGTGCTCCTGGTACCAGTCTTCTAGACCCTGACAGCAAGCTATGGCTGCTGCCGGCCAGAGACACGATTCTGCCCTCCTGCTGCTGAGTCAAGCTCCAACCGGGGAAGGTAGGACAATAGGTTTCCTGTCACGAGGAGGTGTAACCACCTCCCAGACAGGACTTGGTGTATTGGGACAGGGTGGGGCGCTTGCCAGTGCCACTAGACTGCTTTGAAGGGCACATTTGGTGCCCTCCTTGCATACTCCAGTTGAAACCTGTTCAGGGAGCTACTGGCTCCCGCTCTGGCGCAAAACTGGACAAACGACATGGGAGTATCCTCCCCAATGTCCAGCCCCTCCTCTGGGAGGGACCCCTGAATCGTCCCAACCCTTTCCTTAGGGTACTTAAGGGCCTACCTGTGAGTGGGTCCCTAGATTCGGACACGATTCAGATCTGAAACTACTTCTACTTCAACCGTCTGGACTTTGCAGGACTTCGCTTTGGGAACCGAGACTGCAACTGGGAAGACTCCTGCTGTTCCTGGTCTCGTCGTACTGCAAGTCTGCTGCAACGTCTGTGCCTGTGCTCCATACAGGTTCTTCACAGGGCCTGTGGACATCTAAGACACCTGCAGGAATCTCCCTAGGAGTGAAGGAGTCACACCCCTGCATCTGCAGGCACCGCAACGAAGTTGACATTCTGCTGTTCCTGAGCTCCTACGGACTCCGAAAGGTTCAGCAACACAGGTGGTGGTTCTGCAACTCTCTCGAGGCCTGCCCTGTCTTCTCACCGAGTTTGAGGACAGTTTCCCTTGTCGGAACCGCTGGAACAGAACACCTGTGCACCGCATCGACTTGCTGTTGCCAAGGCTTGTTGACTCTCTCGTCTAGAGATCTTTGGGCTCCAAGAAGCTCCAGCCTCAAGCATCTCCTACAGTCAAGATCTCCACCTGCACAGCATCCTTTGCACCATGGGCCTTCATCCTTTGGTGAGCTGCTCGAGGTCCTCTTGCAACTCCTGTGCCTTCAGTCCCTGGGTCCTCTCGAGGGTCTTCTTTGGCTCCAGTGGGCTCCCCTGCTTGCTCGGCCTGCTCTGACTTACCTGCTCGTGGTGAGTCACTTGGACCTTGCTGGCCCCGACACTGCACCTTTTTCTACAACTATGTTGGTTGCCGTTCCCAAGGCTTGTTGGTGCCCCTGCTGGACACTGACCCCTTGGCTCTTGACATCCGACGTGGGACAGAGTGTGAATGGCTCCTAGTCTTCCACAGCGTCGCCTGGTCCGTACAGCTGCAACTTCAAGGGCACTGTCAACTCTCCGACATCGGTGGGCATTCGTCTTCCGTGACTCCTGGTCACTCCTGAGTGGATTAGACTCTGTCCTCTCTGCTTGCAGGTACCTCTCATCTTGAATCCACCTTTGGGTTCCACCGGACTCTCACCTTCCTCGCCCGCGGCATCTTCACTGAAGTCCTCCATTGTGGTCTACGGCGGTTTCCGACGTCACTCCGCACCTATGCACCCGGCTTTCCTGGTGTAGGTATCCTAGTTCCTGGGGTATCCACAGGTGGGGGGACTCTCCAACCTTCCATCGTCCACAGGGTTTCTTCAGGGTCTGCTGGGAAGGTTCCTTTTTCTTTAAAACTGCAAAGCGACTTACCTATTGACTTACATTGAGCACGCGGTCGTGTTCCCACTCTGCACACTACCTCCGTGGGGTTCCTAGATACTCACCTTGGGTGGTTCCTTGGGTCCCCATCTCTTCTACGTCTTCTGGGTCCATTCTCGACTTTGGTCGTGGTTCGCATTCCACTATTTTAGTATATGGTTTGGTTTCCCACTGGAGACCACTGTGTATTTGTGCTACTTACGTGTCTATTGCCAAAGTATTTGTGTGTATTGAGTTTATATCTCTGCGTAGGAGATATTGCATTGTGTTAGTGAGTGTTAATAATAAATACATATTTTTATAACTACACTGCATGGTTCTTTTTCACTTAACCTATACCATAAGATTAATTACTGGTAAAACAAGCTGTTTTACACTCCTTATGGACTAAGCCTGAAGGCTGCTTTCCACAGCTACCACTTAGAGAGCTTTCTAAGGTTGTCTAAGACCACTAAAATCACCATAAGGGTTGTCTGGATTAGTGCAGGGTGCTACACTTACATAAGTGAGCACCATATACAAAGCCAGCCTCCTACAACTGTGGACCTGCGCAAAAGCGGCTCTAGCCAAAGTCGACCTGTGCCGACCCCTCGACTCCAACGGCTCAACCATCGAGGGCAAACCCTCCGACGGCGCACCACTCACATCCTTGGGACCTAAAGGCGCTCCAGAGGGAGATGGGGTACCGGAGATGGGGTACCGGAGATGGGGTACCGGAGATGAGGTGCAAGGAATTAGAATATTCCCACATCTGAGCCATTGAGGCCTCGGCTTCTGGAAACATGGGGAGACGCAGTGCGGAGTTGCATACGGCCTCCTTAACCGAAGAACGGGAGGAGCCATGGGAGACAGAGTCTCCAAGTGGTGAAGTCTGAGAATGCCGCAACTTCACCAGTTTACCTTTTGGCTTCCCCGGAGAACGACGTTTTCCAGAACGGCTTCGGCTCCCAGATCGACACCGCGAATGCTCTTCCCGAGACGATGAAGACTAAGGCTGGGAAGACTCCGAGGATCGCGACACATGCACCGCCATCAACTTCAAACGCTGCTCCTTTACCAGCTTCGGTTTCTGGCAGGAGCCACAATCCTCAGCGTCGTGGTGCTCACCTAAACACCACATACAAATTGTATGCGGGTCCATCACCGACATATGTCGACTACAAGACCCACAAGGTTTGAAACCTGTGGACACAGAAAAGGCACACTAAGCAGGACAAAAAAAAATCGACCCGAGGAACAGCTTCTCCAGATCCACGTTACAGATAAAGAAAAAACTGATGTCCGCGCGCCGGAAGGGACTTATATGGATCCACTGACGTCATGACCGGAGTCAATGCGATCACGGAGCCGTACGACGCCGTCCCCCTGCGCGCAAAGGTACTGCTGAAAAATTTCCGGATCCAGACTCGTTCCTGGAGAGAATTTAATTCAAAAGTTAAGGAATCTGCAGCTAGATGTCTCTATCAGATTTTTTTCTGTATTCACATGCTGTGCATAGATTTTTTAGCGGTTTGTTACTACAGTGGTGGTTTGGTTGAAGATTTGCGTTGATTTGAAAACAGATGGTTTAAGACTTTTTGTCCAACTTGAGCTTCCTTGTTCATCTGAATAGCTACAAAATAGTACTTTGTGAATGTGTGCACAGATGACCATGTTGCTGCCATACTAATGTCTTGTAGTGGCGTGTGGTTAAAAAGGCAACGGTTGCGCACTTTTTCCTTGTTGAATGTGCCCCTGGAGTGTTTTTTATAAAGTCTCTCCTGCATTTTGGTGGCACAACTGAATAGTTTGAGCTATCCATCTTGCAATTGTGTTCTTGGTAACTGTTCTTTCTAGAAAACTATTTGCAAATGATACAAAAAGCTGTTTTGATTTCCTGTCAGAATTTGTTTTTTCGATGTAATACATTACTGCACGTCTAGCGTCCAGAGTGCGCGATATCCTTTCTGCATGCGTTTTAGGTCTTTGAAAGAAACTTGGTATTTGTATACTTTGATTTATGTGGAACAGTGAGATAACCTTTGACATGAATTGCGGGTTGGTTCTCATGACAATTCTGTCTTTGTGACCTTGAAAGGATAATGTTACTTACCCAGTAAGCATTTGTTCTTGGCATGTAGAGCTGTAGATTCACATGCTTTGCATACTCCTGCCATCTAGGGATGGGTCCGGATGTTTGCACTTTGTTTTTCTTCGAAGAAGTCTTTCGAGTAACGAGGTAGGTGACTCCTCCTTTCGGTGATAGAGCGCATGGGCATCGACTCCATTGTTAAGATTGTTTTCCCGCAGAGGGTGAGAATGGAGATAGTAAGAGTAGGATAGAGAAGTCAATGCGTATGTCTATAAACTAAGAGAGACCTGCAACAGGTATAGGAACCCGGGGAGGCGGGTGGGCGCATGTGAATCTACAGCTCTACATGCCAAGAACAGATGCTTACTGGGTAAGTAACATTATCCGTTCGAGGCATGTGAGCTGTAGATCACATGCTTTGCATAGACTATACAGCAGTATTCTCCCAAAGCGGTGGCTAACCTGTAGCTGTTGCAGTTGTCTGAAAGAGTGTTCTAAGTACTGCCTGGCCTACATTAGCTTATTGTCTCGCTAACACATCTACACAATAGTGCTTGGTGAATGTGTGCGGTGTACACCATGTTGCAGCTTTACAGACGTCAGCTATGGGGATGTTTCCTAAGAAAGCCATAGTAGCCCCTAGTTTGCGGGTGGAATGCGCTCTAGGGGGTATTGGTAAAGTCCTCTTTGCTTTTGCATAGCATGTTAGAATACATTTAATTATCCATCGAGCAATACTTCGGATCTTCTGCATCTCCGATTGGTGGGGGTTTCGGGGGCGGAGCTTGGACGGTCATTGACACAGAGCTAGCTGCCTACTTAAAACCGATGCCTTCCCTCTCGTGCAGCGGACGAGCGCAGTCACAAGTGTGCTGGTAAACTTTTATAAGTCTCGGTTTGCCCTTAGCCCATCGTAAATTTTAAACATACTTTTTGTGCTTTACTGCTTTTAATACAAACTTGCTCAATTTGTTTTTACTCACCTTGCTGCTACTCGCACATTTGCACCTCCTCATTCCTGATCACGCCCACACCTCGGTCCACCGCGTGGTCTCCCCGATTGTTGTGGAGGGTGCTGGCATGTCGGATCTTCTGCATCTCTGATTGGTGGGGGTTTCGGGGGCGGAGCTTGGACGGTCATTGACACAGAGCTAGCTGCCTACTTAAAACCAATGCCTTCCCTCTCGCGCAGCGGACGCGCGCAGCAGGCGCGCCAAAGGCAAGCTCGTCCGCGCCCGACCGGGGCCAGGGGCCACGGTCCCTGGTCCGAGTGGGACGCATAGACTTGTTTATTCATCAAGCCAACTAATGGCTTATCGCTCCCCCACCCTCCATGATTGCACATTATTACATCTAGGCAACAGGAAGGAAGTCTGCCTATGCTGTGGTCTCTCACTCGACACAACCCAGAGACCCTCAACCTCTCTAATGGGCAACATAAATAATAATAAACCTGCTGCACCAACCATAAAGGAATTCTCTTTCCTCAGCAAAATTGCCGGTCCCTCCCAAAGCACAAAACCGACATATTTGAACTTCTGGTCAATGACCAACCTGATGCCTTATTCCTCACGGAAACTTGGCTGCATGAGAGTTCCGGCCCAGATGTAGCTGCCGCCCTGCCCCCTAACTAGGAACGACAGGGGCCACAAAATAGGTGGGGGCATAGCCATCATTTTTAAAAAGGATTTCCAGTGTAAATTCGAGCCTTTAACTTTTACAAATTGTGAAGCAGCATTATTCAAACTGGCTTTAACCCCAAATTTGACCCTCTCTGGTATACTTATATACCACCGCCCCCCCCGGGCCCTCCGCTCCTTGGGCCTCATCCTTTCCCAGTCTTATAACCCCCTTACTCATGAGCTCCGCCAATTTCTCAATCCTGGGCGATCTAAACTTACACCTGGACGACCCAGTATGTAAAATAAGCACAAATTTCATCTCTGATTTGGCTGGCCTAAACATAAACTTACTCAATTCTGGCCCCACGCACGAGGCAGGCCACTTACTAGATCCTATCCTCTCCAACCTACCCAGTATTTGCTGCTCCTCTGCACTCCCCCTATGTTGGTCGGATCACTTTATCACCAGGTTCAATCTGGTACCCCCTGACAACTCTGTGTTCGCTACTCCTACCTTAAGGACATTAACAAGAGATTGGAAAAAACTTGACCTGTCTGCCTTAAACAAAATCTTGTGCTCTAACATGCCCATCACCAAACATAGGGTGAATATGCTTTCTGACATTGTGCAAAAATGGCTCCTCGATGCCATAGACACTTGTCTTCCTCTTTCTAAAAAAAGGGTCAATAATCACCACCCCCCAGCGCCATGGTTTACAGACACTCTCAAAATAGAGAAAGCTAAATGTAAAGCGTTGGAACGTAGATGGAGAAGGAATTATGCTCCAGAGTCTAAAATTATCTATAAAAAGGCCCAAAAAGTTTACCACAATCTCTGCAAATCTGCCCGTGCTGAGTATGTTTCAACAACTATCTCTGATTCCCTGAACTGCTCAAAAACACTTTTTGGTATGGTAAAGGAGCTCGCTGGTTCTGCCACCTTAGCTAGGCCCACCCCACTCAATAAACGACAATGCGAGGACCTTGCGTCCTTCTTCGTGCAGAAAGTTGAAAAAATGTACTTGGATATTGCGAGCTCGCGATGAGACAACCCCCCTCCTGTGCAACCTGCCGGCTCCCCACAAACAGTATCTGCACTACCCGTAGCGGACTCTACCCATTTTAGCCAGGAAATGGGCCTTGCACCCAATCTAACAACCTGGACACTTGGCCCCTACTAAATGCAGCCTCTTTTACAAGACTCCTAGATAGTGTTGAATCTGATCACCCAAGGACCCCCTGCCTATTTTTGTGCTCAAGCAGCTTGAATTACCATCTCTGCTTGCCATTATGGACCTTTTAAATACCTTCCTACTGGAAGCCACAGTTCCTCAAGACTGGAAGCACGCCATGGTGATCCCTCTCCTAAAAAAGGCCAACGCTGACCCCGATTTACCCTCCAATTATTGGCCTATCTCCTTACTACCGACTTTTTCCAAAATCCTAGAGAAACACATCCACTCTCCGCTCTCGAATTTCGTCGAAACCAACAAACTCCTTCACCCTTCACAATCTGGCTTCAGAGCTGGTTTTTCTACAGAAACAACTTTACTGGGGGTAACGGAAAGGCTGCGACGTCCTCTGGACGCTGGTGATACGGTCGCCCTCATTCTACTCGACCTAAGCGCGGCATTCGACATGGTATCCCACACCATACTAGTAAAAACGTTAAGATCTTTAGGCATTAGCGGCCCAGCTTTGAACTGGCTCATTTCCTTTCTCGCCAACCGTACTTTTCAAATCTTTTCCCCTATATCCAGCTCCGACATCCATCCCTCACCCTACGGGGTACCTCAGGGCTCTATCCTTAGCCCTTTACTCTTCAACCTATATGTGAGACTCTTAGCCGACGTCGCAGAAGAGCCAGGCTGTCCCTGTTTTCCTACGCTGACGACTCACAGATCATTTTTTCTCTCTCTATGGGGAGTACGGCCGGGCCATCCCCCCTGCAGCTTGGCTTGGGTAAAATTGCATCATGGATGCAGAATAACTACCTTAAGCTCAACGGAGAGAAAACGGAGGTCCTGATCCTTGGAAAAAAACAAATATCTCTGGGGCCCACAACTCTGGCCCGGTGAAATGGGAGTACTCCCTCAGCCCTCTAGTCATGTCCGCAACTTGGGTGTCATCATCGATGACTCGCTCACTATGCACCATCAGGCAGTCAAGGTAACCGCCACTTGCTTTACCATCTTGAAGTGGCTAAAAAAGATCATCTGGATGCTGCCCGAGTCCACTCAGAGAACAGTAGTCCAGGCTCTTATCACCTCGAGACTGGATTACGGCAACGTTCTCTACCTCGGATCCAACAAGGAAGTGACTCGCATGCTGCAGATGGTGCAGAACTCTGCGGCAAGACTACTCTGCAGAGTCCCTAGAGCTAACTCCGTCTCTAGGCATCTGCGGGATCTACACTGGCTCAGGGTGGAGAACCGAATCAAGTTCAAAGCCCTGAGCTACATGTTAAAAATCAAAACTGGATTTGCCCCTCAATATCTGCAGTCGCTGGTCAGCCCATATGTGCCTTCCCGATGCCTTCGCTCATCCACTCAAGAGAAATTCTCTGTGCCCAGAATTAAACTATCTCGGATGGGAGGCAGATCGTTTGCATACCTCGGTCCCTCACTATGGAACTCACTTCCCACAGCCATTAGAAATGAAACGGTATACACACTATTTCGCAAATCCCTCAAGACTTGGCTTTTTAACCAGTAACCTATAAAACTGCGATACATTCTTCTGATCTGCTCCGGCGCCGGGAAACCCTTTTTGGGTAGCTGCCGCGCCTTACAAATTTAATAATAATAATAATACTTGATTTAGAAATAGGATTGCCTTTTTGTGGTGGAGCAAAAGTCACAAAGAGCTGTTTAGCTTTACGAAATGGTTTTGTTCTTTCTATGTAATACAATAATGCTCGTTTAAACATCTAATGTGTGCAGAGCTTGTTCTGCCACTGAATCTGGTTGAGGAAAGAACACAGGCAACTCAACAGATGGATTTATGTGAAAGGCAGATACCACCTTGGGTAGGAATTTGGGGTTAGTGCGAAGGACCACTTTGTTTTGGTGGACTTGACAAAATGGTTCCTCTATGGTTAGTGCCTGAAGCTCACTAACTCTCAGTGATGAAATAGCAATGAGGAAAGCAACTTTCCAAGTGAGAAATTGCAGTTCACATTTGTGCAATGGCTCGAAGGGTGGACCCATTAGTCTGGTAAGGACAATGTTAAGATTTCACACTGAAGCAGGTGGAAGTCTTGGTGGAATAACTCTTTTGAGTCCTCCCATAAAAGCCTTGATAACGGGTACTCTGAAAAGGGACAGATGCCGTCTATTTTGAAGGTATGCAGCTATTGCAGCGAGATGTAAGCGTATGGATGTGTAAGCTATTCCTGACTGCTGTAAGTGTAGCAAATAACAAATGATATTTTGAATGGAAGCATCTAGCAGGTTGATATGGTTATTATTACAATATAGAACAAACCGCTTCCATTTAGCTGCGTAGCAAGCCCTTGTAGTAGGCCTTCTAGCCTCTTTAATGATATTCATACAGTCTGGTGGAAGGTTTAGATAGCCAACTCTAGGACTTCAGGTGCCAGATAGCTAGGTAGAGGTCTTTGGGATCTGGATGTGTTATCTCTCCATGGCTCTGTGTGAGGAGGCTGGGTGTGAGATGTAGTTTTTGATGAGGAACTACTGAGAGCTCTAACAGGGTAGTGAACCAAGGTTGACGGGCCCATGTGGGAGCTCCTATGATCAGTGTGAGGGATGTTTGTTTGAGCTTGCGAACCACTAGTGGAATGAGTGGGAGAGGCAGAAAAGGGGAGGCAAATATCTCTAACCAGTTTATCCATAGTGCATTGCCTTTGGACAATGGGTGTGGATACCTGGAGGCAAAGTTTGGGCATTTTGAGTTTTGGTGTGTTGCGAACAGATCTATCTGTGGGAAACCCCACATTTGAAAGAATGGGAGGAGAACTTGAGGGTTAAGTTTCCACTCGTGAATCTGTTGTCTATGCCTGCTGAGAAGATCTGCAATTTGATTGTTTACTCCTGGGAGGTGTTCTGCCAGGAGATACATTTTGTGATGTATGGCCCACCTCCAAATGGCTTGTGCAAGGGTTGACAGTTGGAGAGAGTGTATCCCCCCTGTATCTGTATGTACGGTGCGTATCAGGACAGTTTTGCCTGCAAGGTGAGTCTGGAAGGCTTTGATCGCTAGAAATATGGCTAGCAGCTCTAGATGATTTATATGAAGTGGCTTTTGTTTTTGACACCACAAACATTGAATAGTGTGAGTTTGGAGATCAGCTCCCCAACGAGTGAGCGATGCATCTGCTGTTAGCAATGTCTGTGGAACTGGCTCGATGAAGGGCCGCCCTTTGGATAGGTTTTGTGGATTCCACCACTGCAGAGAGCGATGGGTGCGGCCGTCTAACAGCACTACATCTGATAATTGACCCCAAGACTGATTCCATTGACGTGCTAAGCATTCTTGAAGGGGACGCATGTGAAGTCTTGCATGGGAAACTATCATGATGCAAGACGCCATCATTCCCAGTAGTTGCATATATATTCGAGCTGGTAATGACTGGTTAGGCTGAAACTGTGAAATTAGAGCCTGAATATTGTAGATTCTGGCTGCATTGGGACAGGCTAGAGCTTTTTGAGTATTGAGAGTGGCTCACAAGGATGTTTGCCTGTTGGAGGGTTGGAGATGGGACTTCAACACATTTACTGTGAACCCGAGATCGTGCAGTAATTGTACTGTTATTTGAGTGTACTGGAGACACTTTGGGTAAGAACTGGCATTGATGAGCCAATCGTCCAAGTATGGGAAGACGTGAATATGTTGTCTTCGCAAGTGAGCAGCGACTACTGCCAGGCATTTGGTGAATACTCGGGGAGCAGTGGTGACTCCGAATGGAAGCACTTTGAACTGGTAGTGTTGTCCCGCTACCACAAACCTGAGATATTTGTAATGAGTGGGATGTATTGGAATATGGAAGTATGCGTCCTTTAAGTTTAGAGTAGACATAAAGCCGCCTTGCTGTAGGAGTGGGAGCACTTGTTGAAGTGTCACCATGTGAAAGTGATCTAAATGAATATATAGATTTAACTCTCTGAGGTCCAGTATAGGCATGAGAGAGCCGTCCTTTTTGGGTATTAGAAAGTATAGGGAGTACATGCCGGATCCTTGATGTTGTAAAGGTACGGGCTCTATAGCTCCCTTTTGCAAAAGAGAGTGAACCTCCTGTTTGAGGAGGTGTAGATGCTTTGGTGACATTTTGTGTGAGCGTGGAGGAATGTTTGGGGGATTATTGGTAAGCTCCAGGCAATAACCAGATTGGATAATTTCTAGCACCCATCTGTCTGAAGTTATTGTATGCCAGACGGGGAGAAATTGAGAGAGATGTCCCCCGACAGGTGGGGAATGATCGGGGGGAAGAGGAGGCAAGCCACTGTTTGTTTGTTGAGGGGGAGTTGCGGGGTGTGGAACCTTTACCTCTTCCCTTGCCATTATTGCCTCTAAATCCGCCTTGAAAGTAATCTCTTGAAGAGGGTGATTAACTGTTGCCTCAATACGATGTTGAGGTGTTGTCTGTAGATATGCTTTTGGAGCCCCCCCTGTAGAAGGAGCGACGAAAAGAACCCAGATTGGATGGGGGCTGTAGGGCTCCCATGGATTTTGCAACGTCTGTGTCCTTCTTCATCTACTCTATGGAAGTGTCTACCACAGGACCAAAGAGATGCTCTTTATCAAAAGGTAGATTTAAGATAGAAGCCTGGACTTCAGGTTTAAACCCTGACATTCTAAGCCAGGCGTGCCTTCTTAGCAAGACACTGGTGTTGATTGCACGTGCGGTAGCGTCAGCCGCATCTAAAGCGCATCTAATAGAAGTGTTTGAAATTAGTTTCCCTTCCTGAATTAGGTTGTGTGCCTTAGCCTTATGTTCATCAGGTAGAAATTGGAGCAATTGTTCCAATCAATCAATCAATCATGTCACTTATAAAGCGCACTACATACCCGCGAGGGTCTCAAGGCGCTGGGGGAAGAGTGGGGTGGTGCTGCTACTGATCGAAGAGCCAGGTCTTGAGGAGTCTTCTGAAGGCCAGTAGGTCTTGGGTCTGTCGGAGGTTGGTGGGGAGGGTGTTCCAGGTCTTGGAGGCGAGGTGGGAGAAGGATCTGCCGCCGGCGGTCGTTTTCCGGATGCGGGGGACTGTGGCGAGGGCGAGGCTGGTCGAGCGGAGCTGGCGGGTGGGGGTGTAGAAGCTGAGTCGTCTGTTGAGGTAGGCTGGTCCGGAGTTGTGGAGTGCTTTGTGTGTGTGGGTGAGGAGTTTGAAGGTTATCCTCTTGTTGACAGGGAGCCAGTGCAGGTCTCTCAGGTGGGGTGTGATGTGGCTGCGTCGGGGGATGTCGAGGATAAGACGTGCAGAGGCGTTCTGGATGCGTTGCAGCCGCTCTCAGGAGCTTAGCCGTCGTTCCTGCGTAGAGGGCGTTTCCGTAGTCCAGCCTGCTGGTGACGAGGGCCTGGGTGACTGTTTTTCTTGTTTCGGTGGGGATCCACTTGAAGATCCTGCGGAGCATTCGGAGGATGTTGAAGCAGGATGAGGAAACGGCGTTGACCTGCTTAGTCATGGAGAGGGTGGGGTCGAGGATGACCCCTAGGTTGCGTACGTGGTCGGTGGGTGGCGGGGCTGTTCCCAGTGATGTTGGCCACCAGGAGTCGTCCCAGGCTGAAGGGTTGGAACCAAGGATGAGGACCTCCGTCTTGTCCGAGGTCAGCTTCAGGCGGCTGGTCCTCATCCATTCGGCGACGGCCTTCATTCCTTCGTGGAGGTGGGCTTTGGCGGTGTGAGGGTCTTTGGTGAGGGAGAGGATAAGCTGGGTGTCGTCGCCGTAGGAGATGATGTTGAGGTTGTGCTGTCGGGCGACGTGGGCGAGGGTGCCATGTAGATGTTGAACAGCGTTGGGCTGAGGGAGGAGCCTTGGGGTACGCCGCAGATGATCTTGGTGGCCTTGGATCGGTAGGGGCGAGGCGGACGCTTTGTGTTCTGCCGGAAAGGAAGGATGTGGTCCAGTCCAGGGCCTTCTCTTGGATCCCGGCGTCGTGAAGGCGTGTTCGTAGTGTGTGGTGGCAGACCGTGTCGAAGGCGGCTGATAGGTCCAGGAGGATGAGGGCTGCTGTTTCTCCGTTGTCTAGCAGGGTCCTGATGTCATCGGTGGCGGCGATGAGGGCGGTTTCGGTGCTGTGGTTGCTGCGGAAGCCGGACTGGGAAGGATCCAGGATGTTATTCTCCTCGAGGTAGCGGGTCAGTTGTTTGTTGACGATTTTCTCGGTGACCTTCGCGGGGAACGGGAGCAGAGAGATGGGTCGGAAGTTCTTGAGGTCCTTGGGGTCTGCCTTGGGTTTCTTGAGTAAGGCGGTGATCTCGGCGTGCTTCCAGCTTTCCGGGAAGGTTGCTGTCTCGAAGGAGATGTTGATTATTTTCCGGAGATGGGGCGCGATGGCTGTACTGGCTTTGTTGAAGATGTGGTGAGGGCACGGGTCTAGCGGTGAACCGGAGTGGATGGTGTTCATGATCTCGCTGGTGTCCTCGTCGTTGATGTTGGTCCAGGAGAGCAGGCGGTTGGTGGTTGTGGGGGCAGTGGTCTCGGTGGTTGCCGGGGCGGTCGTGGTGTTGAAGCTGTCGTGGATGTCGGCGATTTTGCGGTGGAAGAAGGTGGCCAGTGAGTCGCACAGGTCTCGCGACGGCTGGATGTCGTTGGTGTTGGAGCTGGGGTTGGAGAGTTCCTTCACGATGTTGAAGAGCTCTTTGCTGTTGTGTGCGTTGTTGTCTAGGCGGTCTTTGAGTGAGGCCCTTTTGGCGGATCTGATGAGGTGATGGTGACTGCGGGTGGCGCTCTTGTGGGCGGCGTAGCTGTCCGCTGTCCGTTCGTGGAGCCAGATCTTCTCCAGTTTTCGGCATGTTCGTTTGGAGGCCTGGAGGTCTTCGGTGAACCAGGTGGCTTTCTTGCTGGTGTGGCTGTTGGGCGGATTCTTGAGCGGGGCGAGGGTGTTGGCGCAGTCGTCGATCCACTGTCTGAGGTTGCGGGCGGCGGTGTCGGGGTCGGAGGGTTCGGCGGGTGGGCTCAGGGCGAGGGTTGTGGTTAGCTGGTCTTCCGTGACTCTGCTCCAGCAGCGGCGAGGCATTTGTTCGGTGCGGTGGTGCGTGGTGGGCTTCCTGTAGGTGAAGTGGATGCAGTGGTGGTCAGTCCAGTGGGGTTCGGAGGTGTGGTTGAAGGAGACGTGTGGGCTTGCGGAAAAGATGGAGTCGAGCGTGTGGCCGGCGGCGTGGGTGGGTGTAGTCACGAGCTGTCTGAGTCCGAGGGTGGCGAGGTTGTCGATCAGGGTGGTGGAGTTGGTGTCCTTGTTGTTCTCGAGGTGGAAGTTCAGGTCCCCGAGGAGGATGTAGTCCGTGGAGGCGATGGCGTGTGTGCTGACGAAGTCAGCGATGGAATCGCTGAACTGTGGTCGGGGGGTCTGTAGATGAGGGTTCCTCTGAGGGTGGTGTTGGGATCGGTGTGGATCTGGAAGTGCATGTGTTCGGCGGTGCTGAGGGTGTCGTCGGTGTTGGTTGAGACTCTGAGGGTGTTCCTGTGGACGATGGCGATGCCTCCTCCGACTCCGTTGGTGCGGTCCCTGCGGGTGATCTTGTATCCGTCCGGGATGGCAATGGCGATGTCGGGGGCTGAAGCGGGATTCAGCCAGGTCTCCGTCAGGAATGCGACGTCTGGGGAGGTTGAGTCGAGAAGGTCCCAGAGTTCGATGGCGTGTTTGCGGGCGGAGCGGGTGTTGAGGAGGATGCATCTGAGGTAGTTGGGTTCTTTCCTGGGCGGTGGTTTGGTGGGGCGGGTGCTGGCGAAGCTGCAGTTCCGGCAGGTGAAGGGCCCTTGGGTGCGCTTCGGGGTGGCCTGGTAGCAGGCGTGATCTTTTCCGGGGTTGAGTGCGTGGAGGGTGCTGGCGTCGTATCGGCGTCTGTTGATGTGGCGTGCGCGGGGGATGCCCGGACCAGGGGGTCTGGCGCTGGGCGCGGTCACGGCGCGGACGGGCACAGACGGGCTTGCCTTAAATGGGGAGGTGGGAGGGAGGAGCAGGGAATGGGGCAGCGAATGGGCAGTGAGGGGGCGGGGCCGCAGGGGCGCAGCGGCGGGAAACAGGCACAGAAGGGAAAACGAGCACAATCAGGGCATCAAGGGGGCACAGAAAGGAAAAAAAACGAGCACAATGAGGGGCAGCAAGGGGGCACAGAAAGGAAAAACGAGCACAATCAGGGGCAGCAAGGGGGGCACAGAAAGGAAAAAACTAGCACAATGAGGGGCAGCAAGGGGGCACAGAAAGGAAAAAACTAGCACAATGAGGGGCAGCAAGGGAGCACAGAAAGGAAAAAACTAGCACAATGAGGGGCAGCAAGGGGGCACAGAAAGGAAAAACGAGCACAATCAGGGGCAGCAAGGGGGGCACAGAAAGGAAAAACGAGCACAATCAGGGGCAGCAAGGGGGCACAGAAAGGAAAAACGAGCACAATCAGGGGCAGCAAGGGGGGCACAGAAAGGAAAAAACGAGCACAATCAGGGGCAGCAAGGAGGCACAGAAAGGAAAAAACGAGCACAATCAGGGGCAGCAAGGGGGCACAGAAAGGAAAAACGAGCACAATCGGGGGCAGCAAGGGGGCACAGAAAGGAAAAACGAGCACAATCAGGGGCAGCAGCAGGGCACACAGACGCAGCTGTGTGGTGGGGGAGCGACCTACCAGTCAAGGTCAGGGGTCGCTCTCTTCACCACGCAGCGGTGAAGAGTAGTGTGCTCTGTCGTATCTAGCTAAGAGAGCCTGGGTATTGGCAATACGCCAGTGATTGGCTGCCTGTGCCGCTACTCTTTTCCCGGAGGCATCTATTAGTTTGGATTCCTTGTCTGGAGGGGGGGCATCTTCTGAGGTTTGTGAGGGTGCCCGTTTAAGGGCATTAGAAACCACTAGGGAATCTAATGGTAATTGACCCTTGCTAAAACTGGATCTGTTGGTGCAGATTTATACTTTTTATCTACCCTTGGAGTAAGAATTCTTGCTCGAACGGGATCTTTAAAAAATGTCATCCGCATGTTCTAGCATGCCCTTAAGCAGAGGCAGTGTATGAGTGGATCTTTGGGAAGAGCTTAGTGTTTCAAAGAGAAAATCCTCCTCAAGTGACTCTTTATGAAGCTGAACTCCATGATATTAAGCCGCCCTATTTATTAACTCTATGTACCCTACACTGTCATCAGGTGGAAAGGGGTTTTGTAGGGTAGAAGTCTGGATCATTATCTGCGTTTGTATCTGTATTATAATCGTCCCATGCATCAGGACTCTTATCGTCTTCTCCATCCCTATCCCCATCATCCTGGTTGTCAGGTGATTGTGGTGGTGGTGAATTTGTGGGTGTTATCATCAAATTTGGGTTAGGCGGGGAAGGAGAGGGACTAGTACCAACATGTTTTCTCTTAAGAGGAATGTGGTAAGTGTCCTCTGATTCTGGTTTGCGTTCTAAAGGCAATTTTGCGTGAATATGTCCAGTTTTGGGATGGATGACCAGTTCCTTTTGTTTCGGGTCCGGGTTTGAAGGCGGGACATCGACGCGATGCTCCTTTGATGGAGTAGGAGCTGTTTTTTGTTTTGGTGCCCATATTTTCGGAGCCGAAGTGTTCGGATCCGATGATGATTTCGGTTTCGGTACCGAAGGGATTGTTACCAAAACGTGCTTCGGTGTCGGTGCCGATTGTTTCGGCTCGGTGACGGAATGCGGCCGACTCGATCCAGAGCCAGAAGGCTTTAATATTTGTTTCGGTGCCGGGCCCGAAGGTGGGCCGTTTGAAACATGGCATCGGTGCCGACCTTAGCCCGAAGGCAGAGGAGGGACTGGAGCCTTTTTCTTGGATAGAGGAAGAGTTTGGAGCAGGGGAGGATCGGTACTCACATTACGCTGACCCTGCGGGATGTCTTTGTCCATATCGGATTCAGCTTCTGACACGGAAATGTGTTCTTCTTCTTCCTCTGCTCCTTGAGCGTCAAAGATATTGTGTTCGGAATCTTCTCCAAAGAGATCTGGAGCGGAGCCGCTGTGTTGTTGTTGCATTTTGTGACGTCAAACCAGACGGTCACGGAGCGTCTTCTTGGATCGGAAGGATCTGCATGCGTCGCAGTCTTGTTCGTCGTGCTCCCAGGAGAGGCACAAGTTGCACACTTCATGCAAGTCGGAGCGCGGGTACTTGGCGTGGCACCGAGGACAGAATTTAAATGGAGTCCGTTCCATCGACTGCGAGCTAACCCGCCATGGCTAGGCCCAACGGCCTTCCACGAAGTTTCCGATCGAAAGAGTTTTTTCTGAACCGATCGCTAGGCAGAGAATGGGAAAAGCGATCGAATAACAATACCGTTGAGGGTAAGTGGATTGCGCACAGAGGGGAACCCGAGAACTGGTGTCGAACCGGAGCGCAGAAATTCACATCCGAACCCAATGGCGGAAAAAAACAATCTAACAATGGAGTCGATGCCCATGCGCACTATCACTGAAAGGAGGAGTCACCTACCCCGTGACTCGAAAGACTTCTTCGAAGAAAAACAAAGTGCAAACATCCGGACCCAACACTAGATGGCAGGAGTATGCAAAGCATGTGATCTACAGCTCACATGCCTCGAACATAAGGTTTCTGTAAGGTGAGCGCTTGTAATTGACTAACTCTGTGCAGTGATGTTATGGCCACTAAAAAGGCAGTCTTGATTGAGAGCATCTGTAATGTAGCCTTTGTGAGAAAGTGCCTCTTTTGCATTGTTAGCCCCCCACTTTTTGCCTGTTCTTGATGTGGTTTCGAATGTAGTGCACAGGATTCCTGCCAACCGGGTTCCATGCGCCAGTCATCCTTCTCGAAAAACAAATCTCTAATTGCCACTTCTGCCCTCTGTAAGCCCCTAGTAAATGGCACTCGGAGTACCTAGGGCCTGTGAGATGAAGAGGGTCGCCTGGGACCATGCCACTACCCTTGCAGCTTGCATGCCCCTGTGAGGGAGAATACAGCAAAGTCGACATAGCACCTTTACTGGGTGCCATGCCAACTAGCACTGCCTGAAGGCATAGGTAAGTCACCCCTCTAGCACACCTCACAGCCCTAAGGCAGGTGCACTATACCACACGTGAGGGAATATATGCATGAGCAGATATGCCTCTACATTATTGGGGTTCATTTCCTAATATTGTAAGTGCCAGTGAAGCCCTAGAGAGTACACGGAAACTCGACAAGCCTAGTTCCACAGCACCATGATGGTACCAAACTACTCCTTACAATAAGTCCACACTGATGCCAGTGTGGGATTTATTGTACCGTGTACCCGGAGGGCACCTCAGAGGTGCAACCTGAAACCCTGCCAACCCTGGAGTGGTCTCTAACCGACTGTAGGCAGCAGCTAGCACCACCAGACACGTTTCTGGACCCCTGGGTAGAGAGCCCCTGCTGTCTGGGGCCAGAAACAAAGCACATCCTGGGCAGACGCGTCATGCCTCCTCCCCCAGAATGGCCCAGTGCTCGAAGAGTGGAGCTTCAAAGGCCTGCTGCCTTTGTAATGAGACCCTCAGCCTCAGCTGCTAGCAGCAGATGGCAGTCCCCGGTTCACAACCCCCACTTTCGGCGGGAAAACTTAAGAATAGGATGTGTGCCCACCTCTTTTTGTAGTGGTTTGTTACTACTGGGTTGAAGAGGAGTATTGATTTGAGAATAGATGTTGTAAGACCCTTTGTCCTACTTGGGCTTCCTTGTCCATCTGAATGTCCACACAGTAGTGCTTTGTGAACGTGTGCACTGAAGGCCATGGCACTGCCATGCAAATGCCTTGAAGTGGTGTGTTTGCTAGAAAAGCTATAGTTGCCCCTTTCTTACTTGCCGAATGAGCCCCTAGGGCCCTTTGTAATGTCTCCCCTGCTTTCTTATGGCACAATTGTATTGTTTGTGCTATCCATCTTGAAATTGTGTTCTTGGTTACTGGTCTCCCTGGAAACCGGTTTGTAAATGATACAAAGAGTTGTTTTGTTTTCCTGTATTCTTTTGTTCTTTCAATGTAATACATTACTGCCCTTCTAGCATCAAGCGTGTGTAACATCCTTTCTGCACGTGTCTTTGGTTTGTGGAAGAAACTTGGTATCTGTATGGTTTGATTCATATGGAACTGTGAGATGACCTTTGGCATGAACTGTGGATCAGTTATCATGACAAATCTGTTGTTGTGTGTATGTAAATAGGATTCCTGTAACGTTAGTGCCTGTAACTCACTTACTCTACGTAGTGATGTTATCGCTACCAAAAATACTGTATTTTAGTGTGAGCATTTGTAACGTGGCCTAGTGGAATGGTTCAAATGGTACCTTCATTAGTTGAGTGTACACCATATTTAGATTCCAAGTGGGTGCAGGTGCCCCCCTTTTTGACCACTGGTGAAGTGAAGAAGCTTCTTCCTGTGTGGCCCCTTGTATATGTTACTATTGCAGCTAGGTGAACTTTTAGTGATGCGCAGGTAAGCTTACAATCCAGTAAATGTGTTGAGTACCTTAGCACTGTTTTATCCTTTGTGTTCCTTTTGAGGAGCCCTTCCTTGAGACACCATAGAGAGTATGGTTTCCGTTTTGTGGAATAACACTTCCTAGTGGTAGGCCTTCTTGCCTCCCTTAGGATTGCCACTGTGTTCTCTGGTAACTTTAGGTGCCCAAACTCTAAGTCCTCAGGAGCCATGCTTCCAGGCTTAAGGCCTCTGGTTCTGGGTGGAACACCCTTCCTTCTTGCATTGTTAACAAGTCTTGTCTACTTGGCAATTTGTGAATTGATCCCTGTGGTAGTTCCATTATTTCCGAGAACCAGGTTTGTCTTGCCCATTGTGGAGTAATAAGTATCATCTTCATGCAGCTGGTTCTGCATTTACTGATCACCTTGTGAAGTAATGGTATTGGGGGGGAAAGCGTTGGCAAATATCCCTGACCAGTCTATCTATAGTGCATTCCCTATGGACTGTTGGTGGTGTTGCCTGGATGCGAAGTGTTGTCATTTTGCGTTCTGGGGTGTTGCGAAGAGGTCGATCTTTGGAGTTCCCCATTTCAGAAATTTTTTCCTGAGTTCTGACTGATTCAGTTCCCATTCGAGAGACCGTAAAGCTTGCCTGCTCAGTATGTCCGCTTCTACATTGTTAATCCCCAGGGTCGGATTGGTAAGGCGGGCACTCGGGAAATGGTCAAAGGGCCAAAAGCAGAGTTCCAGCTGTGGGCTGTTTTTTTGGGCAGCCTGGGTGCGGTCTGTGCTGTTAGGATGCCGCCAGCGGCCCAGTGGGTGTTGAGTGGCCTTTCTAGAGGCAGATGGGCGGAGGTATCACTCCCTTTCTCTCGCTGGGCCAGCCCATTAATGTATGCTGACTGAGCGGGTGCAGGGGGCCTGCACAGAAGTGGTCTCACTTGCATTCATGTGTGGCTCAGCAGTGTGAACTAATCTGTGCATTTTTTTTTATCTAAGTGAAGTTAATAAAACATGTCCCCCCCACCCCCTTTCTTTTCATAAAACTTTGCTGAGGCAGTGTTTTGCGGAAAGGCAATACGCAAATGTGGGCCACTTTTTTTGGTGTGCCCGGGCCGATTTTTGATCCCAATCCAACCCTGTCCATCCCTGGTAGGTGCAATGCTACAACGTTCATTTCCTGTGGAATTGCCCAGTTCCACAATTGTTGCGCTAGCGTTGAGTGGTACTGATTGAGTTCCCCCTGGTTTATGTAGAACATGGTGGTTGTGTTGTCTGTTTGTATTAGTATTGTTTAGCCCAAGAGCTCTCTCTGGAAGGCTGTTAAGGCTAGGAACACTGTCTTTAATCACAGGATGTTGTTGTGCTGTATTGCATCCTGCTCCTTCCACAAATGTGTGTTCATATGTGCTCCCCATCCCATCTGGAAGGCATCTGTAGTTATGGTTACAGTTGGAGTCTCCCTTGTGTTATGTTTGCTCTGTTCTACCATGCTATCTCCTCCTGTATCCTTTGTGTGACAACCACTAGATCTTCCTAACTCACTGTTGCTTCTGACCATTGTACCTGAAGCCATTCCCGAAACTGTCTCATGTGTAGTCGTATGTTTGGTATCAAGTGGATGCAGGAAGCCATCATCCCCAGCAGCCAGCAGCTTCCCCACTGGCCTCACTGTCAGAGCTTGCCCCTTCTGGTATAGCTGTGTCTCCTTCAGTAGGGCTAATATCCTCTTTTCGCTTGGGAACACCTTTCCGAATATTGCATCTATTTTTGTTCCCAAGAACACTTTTTCTTGTTCTGGCTTTGGGGAAGATTTGTCCCAGTGTATTGAAAATCCGAGGTGAACTAGCGTCTCTACTACTTGCTGTATATGTTGTTTGCAGAGTCTGTACGAGCTTGCTCTTCCTAACCAATCGTCCAAGTATGGGTATACATGGATTCCTTGTCTTCTTAGATGAGCGGCCACTGCTGCTAGGCACTTTGTGAACACTTTTTTTTTTTTTTTTAAATTGAGAGTTCAATTCACAGTTGTTCATATACAAAATAAAGTGCTTGCAGTGTTCAATTTCAGTTTTGGTTGGCACATTCATACAAACATGGTCCTCACTCAAACATATATCGCTATCAATATCAAAAATATCATTACAAAGTACATAAAATACATAAAAGCACATAAAAGCACATAAAAGAAGGAAAAGCCACATATTGCACAATTTCCCTTTAACATGCCATTTTATCTAATTCGCTGACACGCTTCCTATGGGCTTCCAGCTTTTCTCAAATTTTATAAGTGTGCCTGATCTTAAGGCGTAGCGTCTCTCCAGCTCTTTAACTTTGTCCAGTTTAGCCTGCCAAGCATGGAAAGTGGGCACAGTATCACTTTGCCAATTCTGGAGAATTAATGATCTTGCCACAAGAGCCGATATAAATAAACCTTCCTCTTGTGTTTTATTTGTCGTTGCGTTTGGTGATCACCCCAGAACTGCAATATGCTTGTCGATGGTCAGCGCATGTCCTAAAATTGTTCTGAGGTGTCTCTCAATTGCTTGATCTTTGAGCAATCCCAAACAATATGAGTCCAGGAGCCTCCTCCCTCTTCAGAACAACAGAAACATCTATCCTCAATCTGAGGATATATATTATGGAGAAATGATGGAGTCCTGTATGTTAACCATTTTGTAAAGAATTGTGAACACTCTTGGTGCTGATTTTAGACCGAATGCTAGCACTTTTAATTGGTAGTGTGTTTTGTTGACCACAAATCTTAATAGCCTCTTGTGTTTCTTGTTCATGGGAATGTGTAAGTAGGCATCCTTTAAGTCTATGGTTGCCATGTAGTCTCCTTTTTGCAATTGAGAAATCACCTCTTGTAGTGTTGTCATTTTGAAACTTTGAGTCTTTATGAATTTGTTGAGAAATCTGAGGTCTATTATCAAACGCAGTGTTCCGTCTATCTTTGGAATTAGGAAGCACGTAGAGTAATTGCCTTTGTTTCTTTCCTTGTGTGATACCCAATCTATAGCTTCTTTAGCTTTTAATTCTTGTACCTCTAAGAGTAGCTGAGAATTTTCTCTTTTTGAATGTATCTTCTTCTTTGGTCTTTTGTTTGGAGGTTGTTTAATTAGCTCTATGAAGTAACCATACTGTATTATGTTTAAGATCCATTTGTCTGAAGTGATCTCTCTCCATTTGTGGAGGAAGTACTTTAACCTGCCTCCTACTGGTGTAGTATGTTGGAGGAACTGTTTATTTATTTGATGTCGTTGTTCTATTGGTTGTTGTATTGCGAGCACACTCCGTGGTGTTTCTTGAGAGTGCGTACTGTTTGGAATGCAGTCACTTTGTTGTTGTTGGTGCTCCCCCTCTTTGCGGAAGGCCACTTCCCCGGGGGCGTCCTCGAAAGGATTGTCTTCCTTACTGGTATTGCCAATTCTGTTGCTGCCCTTGTTGTTGTCCTTGGCTTACCCCTTGGTAACTTTGCTGATATTACTGATGCAAGGTTGTAGGGGGATGGTTACCTCTGCTCGCTGGTCTCCTTGAGGGGGTGCCTCTACGCATGCCTCTGAATTGCAGGGCGCCCATAGATCTTGCTGTCTCGTTGTCCTTCTTTATTTGGTTCAGCTTGTCGTCCACGACGCCTCCGAACAGTTGTTCTCCATTGAACTGGTGAGTTCAGTATATTGTTCTGCACCTCTGGTTTGAAACCTGAGATCCGCAGCCATGCGTGCCTTCTTTCGGTGATGCCGATCATCACCTGTCTGCTTGATGTTTCTGCAGCATCTAGGGCAGATTTTAAGCATGTGTTTGCTATATTCTTTCCTTCTTCTACTAAGTGGCTTGCTCTTTTTTGGAATTGTTCTAGTAGGTGTTTTACTAGCTCCCCTATCTCCTCCCAGTGTAGGTATGCATGTCTGTTCAGCAATGCATTTGAATTTGCTATGCGCCATTGATTTGCAGCACTTCTTTTGACCTTTCTCCCCATAAGGTCCATCCTCTTGCTTTCTTTTGTCTGGTGGTGGACCGGTGGTGGTTGGCACATTAGCCCTTTTACTGGCCATGGCTGTTATAATGGAGTCAGCTGCCACAGACCCCTTGATGTAAATAGGGTCCTTGGAAAAGTGTTTCTATTTTTTCTCTCCTCTTGGTGTGACTGCCTTACATGTGGCAGGCTCCTTAAATGCCTCTTTTCCCTGAACTAGTACACTTGGCAGCATAGGAAGGAATTGGTTCCTTGATTGAGTAGGCATTAAAGTCTGGATTAGAAAACATGATTTGGGGTTTTTCTTCCTCAAGTTGTACTCCATAGGTATCTGCTGCCTTTTTGATGACTTGGTTGTACATACCAATGTCATCTGGTGGTGAAGGCCTCGAAGGATAGGTATCAACAACCTCTTCTGGTGAGTCGGCATCGAGGTCTTGACATTGTAGCTCTTGAACCTCCGAGGTTTTCGAGCCCACATAAATCTATTCGTCTTCTTCTTCTTCTCCGAAAAAGGATTCTTCTTCTGGCTCCTCGGGCAGTTTGGAAGTCGTTGGAGTCTAACTCCTCAATGCACTTTTCTACTTCCAATGAACTTTTCAGCAGTATCTTGAATTGCTTCAAGCTTTGGTCAAACGCTTTCTCCTTTGCAAAATACTCGCCATTTAAGCTTCTAGCCTCTTCTTCTCGATCTCGGATGCGTGAGTTTCGGCGGTGAGACTTTCTGCCTTTCTCTTCGCGATCGACGGCGCCTTCACGGCAGTCGAAGGTTGTTTTGACCTCTCGTTTCGACGTCGAAGCGTCCTTTCCTTGTAAGTCCTTGTCTAAGGATCCGACGGAGTGTTTCTCTCTGGACGCCACTGCGGACGTCGAGTGCTTCGACATCGAGGCTCACTTCGAAGCCCTTGAGGCAGTTTTTCGGGACTCGTCTAGTCTTTTCGAGGTTGACGTTTCTCTTACCTCTCTCGAAGTTTACTTTTCGACATCTATGACTTGGGCGTCTATGACCTTTGGCAACATTGTCCTCTTCTTTGCTGGAGAGGCCTGGTCTCGTAGCAATGGTGCTGTGCCCTGCCCCTGCATGTTGTAGTATGCTCTTCTCTGTCTTTCTCTTACCCTCAAAGTTTTAGGGGTGAAAGCCGAACACGCGTTGTAATCTTCACTTCGGTGATCCAGTGGTAAGCAAAGGTTGCAGACCGGATGTTGGTCCTTCTGGGCGTACTTGTGGTGACAATTTTAGCAAAACTTGAACGGTGTCTTGTCCATTACCGCGCACAGGGAGCCCCCTGTATGCGCATTGTCCGTTTGTCTGCGAAGGTGGTTCTTTTCACCTTTCGGTGCCGTCCAGCACCTTGATTCGAAGTCCGGTACGTCGAATCCTCGTACCGCTGTTTTTGACGTTTTTTCCCTCTTTTTCGTCAATTCTTCTCTCCAAATATCAGGAGCTCCTTCCGTATCGATCCAGACCCCAGTGGCGGAAAAAAAAGAATCTGAAGTTACGACCAAAGGTGGGAGCTTCCGGAGGAAGCATGTCGACGTCACAGGAGGACACCAAATGGTGGTATGTCGACGACCACGAAACAGAAAAAAAAAAAAGCAAGGACAAATACAACAATTCTGGACCCAACCACTAGATGGCGGAATAATGCACAGCATGTGAATCTTGAAAAGATTCACGCTGCAAAACAGATGTTATGACAGAGTACCACTCATGGAGTACATTTCTAAATATGTATTACGACGCTATTTTTTCCTATTGTCTTATGTCAGCCTGCCCTTCTTCCGTACAATCATCTTTAACCCCCTTGCATCGAGTCAATGTCTAAAGAACTGAAATATTTTCAGGGTGATGAAAAGAAAAAGTAAATAAGTGGGTGGTAGACAGACGTTTTAAATGGCTACAATGTGGTCAATGCATAGTAAATGTTAATTGCTTGAGATATACCTAAAATCAGTCTTGTTTGTGTTAGTTACATTCACACTCAAAAGGTTTTTAGATAAAAATCCATAAACATTAATTTAAAAACACATTTCTTACCTTTTGAGAAAAATCGGGAGGGAGAGTTTTGGCACCAGTAAGTCGTTTTACTAAAAACACTTTCCAGTTTGTGTACTTGTGTTGTATAGCTGTTTAAACATAAAACAAAGTAATCCATCAACAACATTTTAAAGAAAACAAAGTAGCATTTCTGGTTAATTATTTTTTTTTAAAAGCACAAATCATCTTTAAGGTGATGTTGCTACCCTTAGTCCTTGCTCTCCCTGTTTCACAAGTGGTTGGAAATAACCTGCTTCAAAGGCAAAAATGGGGGGGGGGAATTTGGTTTAAAGTGACAAAGTTATTATTCTTTTTTTACCGATGTTGGTGTACTACATGTGTAAGTGTCAGTCTGAGAAGTTCTATCCATCATATATACAGCAGCAAATAACCCATTTTCCAGATGTTAAATCAAAAACTCAAAGTCCATGCAAGTGCTGGCTAGCATATGCCACTTGAGGAGATTTATGACTGGGTGTTCTGAAGGAGAGAGAACAAGGATTAACAGTACTTGTAGGAAGCTAGCTCTGTATATACTATACCAAAGTAAGGTATGGTGTGCACAGAGTCCAGTGGATCCCCAAAGGCTTACAGAGGTTAAAGTAGATAATACCTTACTCTCTCTATTTGTGGTAGTGTGGGCGAGCAGTAAGGCTTTATCAGAGGGTAGTGTTAAGCATTTATTGTACACACTCAGGCAAGAAATGATGTCACACACAAAGACTGAACTCAGACCAATTGTTTTGTATAAATATATTTCTTTGTTGTATTTTTATTTATAGAACCAAGCAGGATTTGGCAGAGGTAAATACGATTGTACTTTTCAAGACAGATTGTTAAAAAGCAAGCTGGATGAATATATTGACTTTTCTTACAGGTTTGTAAAAATATCGAAATACAGTTGTAATTAATTTTGGATTTCTTTGGATTACTTTTCAGGATTACTTTTTCTACTCAGTGTGATATGCCTAGATATCACACTGGGACATTTCCTGGATAAAAGTAAGTAAGTCAGTTTTTGTCAAAATACAGAAAAACAGTCAATGCAGTCCTGTGGGAGAAAATCAGGTTATCGGTTTAAAGGTGAGTAATCAGTCTTGGGAGTTAAGTTTCTGGGGTTAGAACCATGGTTCCATGAGGGTCAAGAATGCACTCAAAGAGCATCTTCAGTTGCACCAGGGTGCAGAGTGCTGAGGCCCAATGTTATCCAATGGGGGATAAGGGGTCTCCGGATGGTGGCTGCTCACAGGCACGCCACTTGAATGTGGGAGCAAAGCTCCTAGGGTTTAGCTCAGGGCAAAGGTGAATCCGGTTTAGCACACAAGGTGCACCATCAGCGGCACAGGGGCGGACGGGTGCAGGGTGCTGATTTGGCGTTGGGTGCCCTGTTGTTTTCAATGGGAGTTGCCGGTTTTGGCTGCAGGCTCGGTCCAGGAAGTCTTCTGGGAGAAACCAACAGCTGGGCAGGTAAGTTGGAGGGCTCGGGAACGTAGGTGCACCTCAGGTCCTCTTCTCCAGTGCGCAGGTCAGGTCGATGCAGAGGAGGCTTTTGAGGTCGGATTTCACCTTACCGGGCCACTCGTGTTTGGGAGGTTCTCCATGCAGAGGCTGCAGGCGATGACGGGGAGCCCTGGAGGGGTAAACCCATGGTGGACTCGGACTCTGGAGCGCTGGGGGACCTCCCTGGGACTGGTGGGCCACTCGGGTCATAGGCGTCTGGAGCAGTGGTGATTACAGGCGTCTGGTTTCTTTGTCATCAGCAGGCTCGGAGTCTTTCTTTGGTGTTACTTTTCAACAGAGCTGCTGTTCACAGGAGATCCGGTCTTTGTTGAAGGCAGTCAGTCCTTCCAGGGGTTCTGGAGGTCGATGGCTGCAGGACAAGCGATTTTTGGCAAAGGATCTCTGGAAACTGCAGACGGGCCGGTAGGGCTGGGGCCAAGTCAGTTCTTTTCTGCAGTCTCCTCTGCTGGGCGTCTTCTTTCGTCCTTCTTCTTCGTAGGTTGCGGGAATCTCCCTTCTGGGTTCAGGGCTGCCACCTAAATACTGTAATTAGGGGGAGTTTTAGGGGTCTTGGGGTCAGTAGCCAATGGCTACTGACCTTAGGGTTACTACATCCTTGGTGTGCTCAACTCATGTGGGGGAGTGGGCACAATCCCTAATCCCGATTTGAGAGTGCCTGCCATCTGCAAGATGGTGGACACTGAAGAGTGGGCTTCACCTCTCCTCCCCCACCTGAGGGGTGGGGTTGGCAGAGGTGCGCACACCTTCTGGGCTGTTCTAATTTTTACCGCCTGTATTCCCACCGAGAAGGAGGGGAGACAGGAAGGGGGCCTGCTCCTGATAGCAGGAGAGGCTGTGGGTCCTGTTACAAAGGCGGCAAGGCCTTTGAAGCTCCCTTGGCACAGATGGCTCTTCCTGACCTGGAGGAGGTGTGACCACCTCCACCCAGGAAAGGCTTTGTTTCAGGGCTCAGGAAGCGAAGGCTCCCACCCCAGTGGTCCAGAAACATGTCTTGTGGTGGCAGATTGGTGTTTGCCAGTCAGGGAACCCACCAGAGGCTGGTCATTTTTCAGGGGGCATCTCTAAGATGCCCTCTGTGTGCATGGTATAATAAATCCCACACTGGCATCAGTGTGGGTTTCTTATGCTGAGAAGTTTGATATCAAACTTCCCAGTTTTCAGTAAAGCCATTATGGTGCTGTGGAGTTCGTAATGACAAACTCCCAGCACCATATACTCTTAATGGAATTACTGCACTTACAATGTCTAAGAATTGGTCTACACACTGTAGAGGTGCAGGGCTCATGCACCTGTACCCTCACCACTGGTATAGTGCACCCAGCTAGAGAAGTGGCTGACCTATGCCAGGGCAGTGGGTTATAGGCATGGCACCCACGGATGTGTGCCATGTCGACTCTTCACTTTGATCTGCACCAAAACACGCACCCTGCAATAGCAGTATGTGTGTGTAAAGGTACAGGGCCTCTAAGGGTCACAAAATAAGTGCTGCAGCCCTTAGAGGCCTTCCATGGCCACAGTGCCCTTGGTACCTATTACAAGGGACTGACATGTGGCCAGAGAGGTGCCAATTGGGGGTACAAGGTACAGTTTTGGGAAAGAACACAGGCCCTGGGAACCTGATTGGCAGGGACCCAGGGAACATCAAGTCAAAGTGCATCAGAAATCTGGCAAAAAGTGGGGGGGTTACTGCAACAGAAATCCAGCTTCCTACACTGTAGGATTACCATGCCTCTTTATATATGTTGTACATGATCCCCTCACTATGAGGAAGAGGCAAGACATGGTTTGCCTTGTTGAATTGCTACCAGATCATTTGGTTATGTGGAAACTGCCATCTTGAATTTGGACAAAGCAGTAGAGCAGGCAACCACTGTCAATCGCCTGGTCTCTTGCAACAATGTTGGAGGCTTGGCAGCCAGGGAGCGCCAGAGCTACACACTGAATACAGGGAGGAGTGCTGCTCGATAACACGACTGGCACAGCCATCAGGTGAATGCAGTGTTCATTTGAGGGGTGCAACAAATTCACAGTTTATAGCTTACTTAATACTAGCCAGAAGGTGGATAAATAGAAAACTGCAATCTATAGATCTGTGGTTTTAAGAGTTTCTTAACAGTTTTACTACAAAAGTAGGTCCTAGGACAAAAAAAAAGCAATGATTAGGGACAAATCATCAGGAAATGACGACCACTAGTTAAATACCTCTGGGGGTAGGGTATGATAATCCACTGAGCAGTCTGTGGCAAGGCATGGGCAAATAATATAATAAAATCTACAGGGTTTGCAGTAATGAAGTACAAACAAATTGTGGAACAATATATGAAAGTAGTAAAAAACATTGAACTGAAAAGTGGTATAAAATAAATTCTAAAACTTTGTGAAAGAGGAGCAATTTTAAAATACTACAATACATTATAAGATGACCTTGAAACAAAAGGATGGGAGGGCACTAAAAAGAAGGTGCAACATTCTAAAACAGTAAGCAATGATCAAGCAGTGTAGCAAATTATCAAATATTGTAGAGGACGGCAATGTTTAGTTTTCAATACATTTTTCTTAAGATTTTTTTGGGGGAAATAAATTGCAAAACAATAATACAATATTAAAAGACAACGCTACAGCCTCCTGCGAAGACCATCAAATCAGTACATCACTCTCTTTAACATCTCCATCATCCCGCCTCATCAAGTGCCCTTCTTTGTATCCCATTCCCATCACTCCAGGCCTGGACCTCCCAGTGATGCCATCTATAGGTTCACTCCTAAAACATACCCATCTACTATCCCCAGATGTGATGCAGAGAAATCATGGTTCAAAATCCTGAGCACTAATAGACTCTTGGACTTGCATACACACTGGATCCCACATCTTCTGAAAGAGTTTTTTCTTTTCTGGCCCACTATAGGCGAGACTCTCAAACCCTGTTGCATCCGCAGCTTCTCGGCACCTGAGAACCATTGTACTTTGCAGGGTCCTGCCACTCAGAAGATGTCATACGAAGCCCGCAGCTACGGCTGGTAGAGTCTCTCACCTGGGCCGGTTTCCTCTTGTGCTTCTTGGAGTCTAGCTGCTGCTCCTTTTGCAGAAAGGAGTTTTTTTTAAATGTCTTTTCCCTTTTCCTCCTGAGTAGGTGGCAGCTTCTCAAGGGCAATTAGCTACCACATACTGCAATGTGTGGTGACATTGTGGCATTGGTCCTGCCACATTGGACAGCGGAAGACCCAGATCTGCATTGTGGGTGAGCATCCAGCCCCTAACAGGTTACAACACCAAAAACTTCTAATTGTTTCCTGGATGAATCCTGGTGTTGACCTGACCACTGTCCTCCAGCGACAAACCCTGGAAGTGCACCAATTAAGGACCGAGAATGCTGCCTATCATCAAGCAATCCACTCCAGGTCTTGCAATCTGCCAGCCATCAGCCCCTCAACATTAAAGTATTCTGGAGAGCCCACAGAGTTGAAGGATTTTTTGTGCAGTCTGGTGGTTTATTTTGGCTTTTCAACCTGGACAATTTTCCTCTGACCGATCCAAGGTACAATATTTGATGGGTTCCTTGACCAGTGCTGCACTGGCCTGAGTAACTCCTTTGGTTGTTGATGATTGACGCTGAAAATCCTTGCCCGAATAATTTAGAAGATGCATGAGCAACCAAATCGTGCAGCTTCTGCCGAGGATACCCTCTGTGTGCTCTCTCAGGGAAATTCTGAACAACTCACTATTGCACTCAGTTTTGCAGGCTTGCTACTGAGACCACCTGGGTGGAAAGCACGGAGAGGACTTTATTCTGGAGAGGATTGAAGGAGAACTTGGAGGATGAGCTGGCAAGAGCTGGTCAAGCTTCCTCGTTTTTTTGAACTTCTGGACCACGTTCTCCTGACTAAACACAGGCTAAAGGAAATGAAAAACAGAAATACCAAGAAACCAAAGGTGAACTTCTGCACCTTCCTTCCTGAGTTTTTAGGCAGCCTGAGCCAATTACTTAGCCAGTTGGTCCTTCTTCTGAAGTGCCCGACGAGCCAATGCAGCTCGGATTGTTAGAGATTTCTTGTCCAACGCTGAAAGGGAATGAAAACGTAAGGGATATTTGTGGCTCTATTGTGCGAGTCCTAATCATCTGCTGCAGAACTGTGCTATTTGACTCTCCAGCCCACAGGGAAACGCCAAGTCTTGCCCTTTGCAAAAGAGAAAGGGTGGGCAATTCCACTCTCCCTAAAGTTTTTAGTTCCTCCGGTGGATCCATGTCATATTTTTTCGTGTTAGAGTTGATCCTTCAAGTCTATCCTGGCCAGTCCGTATCCGTTTCTGCACTGTTAGATTCCAGTACTTCAAGCATGTATATGGACTTGAGTTGTGCCCAGAGACTCTAAATTTCAATGATAAAGAAGTTTCCTTCAGATCATGCACCAAAAAATAAATTAATTAATAAAAATATTGATAGCTCTCCTTAGACTTACAGTCTTGACACATCCATCAAGGTTCGGATTTTAGTGTCCTTAGCCAATCATAATGAGATGATTGCATCTAATCTAATCAAGTCTCCTAACAATTCCATAGTGCTTGGAATACCCAGCCGAAACAACACAAACCCTATGTCAATTGGGAGACCAGAGTTTTACCTCTATCATCAAAGTTCTGCAGAAGTAACTGTTACTCGGTAGGGATGTATTGGGCTCTTCTTGTACAAGAACTTTCTGAAGACCAGTCTTGAGCTACTATTGGTCAGACTTTGCCCATTCCTATGGCTTAATAGGAATTTTCTGATATGTTTCAGAAGCCTAGCTCAATGTCTCTCCCTCCACATAGAGATTTGGATTGTGCCATCAGAACCATTCCTGGAGCCATAATTGCCTCTGGTAGAATGTACTCTCTGTCCCAGCAGAAGAAACAGGTTCTGAGAGAAGATATGGACAAGAAACTTCAGAATGGCCGGACTGTCTGGTCTACAACACCTGCTGGAGCTCCACTTTTTTTCATACCTGAGAAGTCAAAAGGACTGAGACCTTGCATTGATTATTGTGGGTTAAATAAAATTATCATTAAGGACTGTTAGTTGCTACCACTCAAAGACATACTTGAGTTTGTTAGTGGCACAAATTAATTCAAGTTCGATCTCTGTGGAGCTTACAAGCTGCTCCGGATTAAAGAAGGAGATGTGGAAGATAGTTTTTCGGACATCCTTTGGACACTATGAATATCGAGCCATACTCTTTGACTTTACAAATGCTGCAGCAGATTTTCAGAGATTCATCAATAGCATATTCTCGGACATCCTCAATCAGTTTCTTGTGGTATACTTAGACTAAATGCTGATCTCCATTACTTCCCTTCTGGAGCATCGATTCCATGTTAGTTTGGTCCTTCTTCCCATCAGGGAAACCATCAATCCTGTAAGATGGAGAAGTGTAAATCCGAGAAAACAGAAGTGGAATTTCTGGGGTATCGTCTTTGAGAGGGTATATTCTCTATGGACCCTCTTAAGATCTTTGTCATTTCGTACTAGATTACCCCCAAGTCCATCAAGGAGACCCAAAGTTTTTGACACTGGCTAACTTTTATAGACAGTTTAATAACATTTTGCTAACATCACCAGTTATGTTTCTGCCACTCTGAAGGGGAACCTAACTAAAGGTTTTACTTGTACTCCAAAGGATCTGGAGGCCTTGCTCAAGTTCATGAAAGCATTCGTCCAAACTCCTATTTTCAGGCACCAAGATCACTCCAAGAAATTTATTGCGGCAACCGATGCCTCTAATTTTACTGTGGGAGTGGTTCGCTTTCAACTCCATGTGGAGGCAAAATCTGAACCATACCATCCTTTATATCCCCCATGTCTTGAACCCTGGTAAACAGAGGTATTCAGTTCTGGAACATGAGCTCGTGGCCCTTAAACAATCTTGTATGGAGTAGCAGCCTCTTTTAAGGGGAGCAGTTGAACCTTTTCAGGTTCAGACAGACCGATGAAACCTCTAATTTCTGCACAGCATGCAGCATAGAAATAGCAGGCTAATTGCCTGGGCCTATTTAATTTCACCTTGTGGAGATTGGCAGCTGTAGGAAGCTGGTTCTTTATATGATATATCAAAATGAGATATATCGTGTAGAGAGTACAGGGGTTCCCTTATAAATGGACAGGGGTTTGCTATGGCAATCCCAAGGTGCTCTTCCAGGGGGGTAGTGTGGTCGAGCAGCCTTGGGCTTGTCACAGAGGAGTGCAAGACATGTGAAAACAGGTTCACTGGTGAATAAATGAAACACACGACTCAATAAGGAGATCCACACCAATTTATAAAAATAACTCGTATGTTGATATGTTTAGGCACCAGAATCAATTTATTCAGGCAAGTACTTTTTCAAATAGGAATTCTTTTCAGTTCAAAAAGTTGACAGTGCAATTTTTAGAAGCTGCATTGTTATCCTATGGGAAGAAATGTCAATGCGGCATTCAGGTACAGTAATGGACTTACGGGACCAATCTCCAGGAGGTAAGATGAGTGGTGGGCAAGGTCCAAGGCAGCACCAACTGAACACCACCAGCGGCACTAGGATGGCCGTGTGCAGAGGTGCAAATTAGCGTCGGGTGCCAAATGTTACTCTATCAGCATAGGTCTTGGCATAAACAGGTAGCAGGCTCAACCTGGGAGGCCAGTCAGACTGAACCAACAGGGGGGGCTCAGGCCTCACGATGCTCTGGGATGTGGGAATATCTTTGGTCTTCTTCTTCATGGCCCAGAGGCGAGGGGTGCAGAGGGGTCTTTAGGCTTTGGGTTTTTCTTACCGGAAGCAGTCACGGTAGAGGGGGGCCTGCGTGCAGAGGCTGCAGGTGACGTCGGAGAGTTCACTGGGAGCAAAACCACTGTGGTCTCTGGAGGGCTGGAGGACCACAATGACATGATTGGCCCACTTCAACTCAAGCTTGGAGCAACGGGTGCAGTGGTGTCTTCAGGCGTCAGGTTTCTGCAGTCACAAAGTCTTTGGGTGCCTGCAGGTTGCAGGGAAGCAGGTCTACTACTTCACAGGAGGTCTAGATTCCTGGGTGAAGTGCTGGCAGGTCTCTCGATCTTTGGAGGACAAGCCGGCTTTTGGCACAACTGTCAAAGTCAGCAGGCTGGCCGCCAGAATTGGCACCAGGTCAGTTGCTGGGATTTCAGTTCTTGCAGGATGCGACTCCTTATGTCCTTCTTAGTTTTTCAGCTTGGCAGGATCGGACTTCCTGGTGCTAGGGGCTTCCCTAAATACTGAATTTAGTGGCGTTAGAGGAATGTAGGGTAGTAGTGTAGGAAGCTGGCTCTGTATATACTATACCAAAGTGAGGTATAGTGTGCACAGAGTCCAGTGGAAGCCCAAAGGTAGGCAGAGGTAAAAGTAGATCGCATCTTACTCTCTATTTGTGGTAGTGTGGGCGAGCAGTAAGGATTTATCAGAGGGTAGTGTTAAGCATTTGTTGTACATACTCAATCAGCAAATGCTTGTCACACACTCAAAGACTGAACTCAGACCAATTTGTTTTTGTATAAAAATATTCTTTAAGTTATTTTATTTCCTAGAACCAAGCAAGCCTGGCACAGATAAGTGATTTATACTTTGCAGTAATAATACAGTTTGAATTGTAGTTGTATATATACTTTGGTCTGATTACAGTAGAATTACTGGTAATGCAATACTTTAAAATAGAGTACATATACTTTGTATTGACTTTACAATAGGATGTCAAGTAAATTACTTTACAGATTACTTTTCCAACACAGTGTAGTATACCTGGATACTGCACAGGGACATTTCCTGTAAACAGGAAAGTAAAAGCGTTTTGGTTATTTGTATACAGTTTTAGAGACTTTTATAGATTTTCCAACTCCACACTTAGAAACTTTTTCATAGAAAACAGTCAATGTTATCTTATAGGAGGAAATAGTGTTATCAGTTAACAGGTAAGTACTTTGTTGTGGGATTTGGTATTCTGGGGTTAGACTCAGGGGTCCCCCAGGGTCAAGGATGCACTCTTGTTACACCCTCAGCGGCACTAGGGCGGCCGGGTGCAGACTGCTGAGGCCCAATGTTATCCAATGGGGGATAGGGGGCCCTCCGGTTGGTGGCTGCTGACGAGCAGGCCACTGGGTTGTGGGAGCAAAGATCCTGGACTTAAGCTCAGGGCAAATGGGGGTTTAGGCTAGCACAAAAGGTGCACCCTCAGCGGCACTGGGGCGGCCGGGTGCAGAGTGCTATTCAGGGGTGCCCCTAAATACTAGATTTAGGGGCGTTACAGGTAGCTAAAAGGTTGGGACCAATGGGTCCCTCCCCTGGGGTGGGACAACCCCTATTATCCCACCCTCCAGTGGGAGGGGGCATAAGCCTTTCCCTGGTTGGCTGGGTCCCCCCTTCTGCAAGATGGCGGGGACTGAGAGTTGTGCTTCACCTCGCCTCCCCCACCTGAGGGGTGGAGCTGGCAGAGGTGGGCACACCTCTCTTCCTCACTTGTTTTTCCTGTCAGTTCTCCCGCCCAAATTGGGGGTCAGAACCAGTGGGGACCAGTTGCTGAAAGCAGCAAGTGGCCTGGGGAAGCCCACAAAGGCAGCAAGCCTTTGAAGCTTCCCCTTCGTGGACCCTGCCCATCCTGGGGGAGGAGGCTTGGCACCTCGTCCCAGGATGTGCATTGTTTCAGGCCCCCGAGAGCAGCAGGTCCTCGACCCAGGGGTCCAGAAACATGTCTGGTGGTGGCAGCTGAAAGCAGCTACTCAGCCTGGACACTAGTGGTAGGTCGTTTTTCAGGGGGCACCTCTAAGATGCCCTCTGTGTGCATTTTTCATTAAAACCCACACTGGCATCAGTGTGGGTTTAATGTGCTGAGAAGTTTGATACCAAACTTCTCAGTTTTCAGTGTAGCCATTATGGTGCTGTGGAGTTCGTAATAACAGACTCCCAGCCCCATATACTTCTTAATGGCACCACTGCACTTACAATGTCTAATTATCGACTTAGTAACAAAACAACAATGTCTCAGCTGGAAATCATTTGAACAGGGCAATTAAAATAATAGTATACATCACAAAAGGCGGGAGCAAAAGAAGGGAGAAGACCACAACGGGAAAGGTAAAGTGAAACAATTATTATTTGTAGGTAGTTGTAGCAGCACTACAGTACAAGTCAATATACAGTGACCATACCACACAAGTGAGCACTGGGCGTGCTAGTGACAGTAAACGGCGCAGTGACACAGGGGTGAAAAATTACAGCGTGAACGGCGAAAGGGTAAGAAAAAATAACAATGTGGTCAATAATACAATACAAATATATACAATATCGGTATTTTTGATTCGGGATAAATAAATTGACCACAACAGTGCCAAAGTTCTATGCTGGGTAGTCGACGGTGTTTCAACCTGATTGATTTCAGGTCATCATCAGGACAATGGTCACTAATTTCAAAAATAGTGCTGAAGTAAGTGTAGAAAAGTCTTGCGGAGCGGCCTAAAAGGTCCAGCAGAAGGGATAAAAAATTGTGGTTGCCTGGTCAAAGAGTGAATAAATCAAGTATGGGCCAGGCGTCAGTCATGCGATAATCAACTGTATTGATGGAGAGGGGAGCAGGAAGGCTGCAGACTCGCCGGGGCAGGGTTCGGCAATCACCGTGATGTAAGCAAGAACCGGGTAAAGTTTAGGATCTGGTGAGGACGATCCAGCCTCCTTGAAGTCCGGACTGAATCCGGCTTCGGGATCGCGTGGTCATAGATCGGTGGGAACGGTCGATTGGAGAAAGAGGAAGCAATCCTCTGAATGGCCGGCCGGTGCGGGACTAGTGAAGCGTCCAGGGATGTGTGCCATTTCAACTCTTGTAAGAAACTGGCTCTATATATACTGCACCAAAGTGAGGTACAGTGTGTACAGAGTCCAAGAGTCCCCAAAGGTAGGCAGAGGTTAAAGTTAGATAGAACCTTACTCTCTAATAGTGGTAGCTTGGTCGAGCAGTAAGGCAGTATCAGAGGACAGTGTTAAGCATTTGATGTACACACCCAGTCAGCAAATGAATTCACACACTCAAGAACTGAACTCTAGGCCAATGGTTTTTGTATAAAAAAATATACTGTTATTTTATTTTAGAACCAAGCAAGCCTGATACAGGTAAGCATTCAATTCTTTTCAGTAATAAGTTACTTGTTGTACACAGTTTTAAAAAGCAATGAAAATTGTACTTGATTTGATTTACAGGGGATGCAGTAGGTTGCAATACTTAGTAAATGCAGTACATTGAAATGAATGGCTTTTTAAGGTAAATGCAGGTAAAATTACTTTTGCATTACTTTTGTAATCCAGTGCTGGACTCCTAGATTCAGCACTGGGACATTTACTTAAAACAGGTAAGTAATTACGTTTTTGTAGTTTGTACGATTTTTAGAGAATATTTTCAGATTTCAAAAGTCCACACTTAGAAACTTTTTGGACCAGTACATTGAAATACATAGGCTTTTCCTGTAAATTGCAGGCAAGTTACTTTTCGGATTACTTTTTCTAACAGTGCTGGATCCTAGATTCAGCACTGGGACATTTCCTGAAAATAGTTGAGAAAATGCGTTTTAGTTAGATGTACGATTTTTAAAGAATATTCTTGTATTTCAAAAGTTGACACTTAGAAACTTTTTCACATAGAACCACCAATGTTATCCTATGGAAGGAAACGAATAGTTTCTTACCTGTCGGTGTAGTTTTGCAGCTTGAAGACTTTCTGGATTCACTATGCTGTGCATTATTCCGCGGTCTAGTGGTTGGGTCCGGAATCGTAGTCTCTTCTCTTTTTTTTTTTTTCGTGGCCCAGGTGGGCGTCGACGTCCCACCATTTGGTGTCCTCCCGTGACGTCGGCGCGCTTCCTCCGGAAGCTCCCACCCTTGGGCGCCATTTTCGGATTCTTTTTTTCTTGTCTTGTGCTTTTTCTTGTTTATCCTTTCACTTTTTGAAGGTCTTTTTCATTTCTTAATCCCCCTTCCTCCTGTCTCATCTTTCTGGCGGAGGTGGGTGGGTTCGCTGGTGAATCCAGAAAGTCTTCAAGCTGCAAAACTACACCGACAGGTAAGAAACTATTCGTTTTGCAGCGTGAATCTTTCTGGATTCACTATGCTGTGCATAGACTTTGTAGCGGTTTGCTATGTTTGTGGCGGCTGGGTGGAAGATGAGCGTTGGCTGTTGAATATATGTTGAAGCACTTTTTGACCTACTTGTGCCTCTTTGTTCATCTGTATATCCACGCAGTAGTGCTTAGTGAACGTGTGCACTGAAGCCCATGTCGCCGCCAGGCAAATGTCTTGGATGGGTGTGTTTGCCAGGAAAGCTACAGTTGCTCCCTTTTTCCTGGTGGAGTGAGCTTGTGCTGCTCCTTGTAGTTCTTGGCCTGCCTGTTTGTGGAAGTATTGGATTGCCTGTGCGATCCATCATGCAATGGTGTTTTTAGTTACTGGTCTTCCCAGGAAACTGCTTGCGAAAGACACAAAGAATTGCTTTGTTTTCCTACAATCCTTAGTCCTTTCGATGTAATGCATCACTGCTCTTCTAGTGTCCAGAGTGTGCAGTACCCTCTCTGCGCTTGTGGATGGTTTTTGGAAGAAGCTTGGTATCTGAATTGTCTGGCTTATATGGAACTTCGACACCACCTTTGGCATGAAATGTGGGTCTGTTCTCATTACCACCCTGTCATTGTGAATTTGAATGTAGGGTTCTTGTAGTGTGAGCGCTTGCAATTCGCTCACTCTGCGAAGCGAGGTGATCGCCACCAGAAAGGCTGTCTTTATTGTGAGCATATGTAGAGAGGCCTTGTGAATGGGTTCGAAAGGTGCCTTCATAAGTTGCGTTAGAACTACATTGAGGTTCCATGCCGGCGGTGGCATCCTTTTTGGTGGGGCGATTCTTTTGGCCCCCTCCAGGAATCTTTTTACCACCTGAGATGTAAAGAAACTTTTCCCTGTTTCTCCTCTTGTATAGGCTACTATTGCTGCTAGGTGTACTCTTAGCGAGGCGTAGCTTAGGTTACTCTTTAGCAAGTGTGTTAAGTATCTTAGCACTGTTGATTCCCTGGTGATTCTCTTCTGGAGCTTTTCCCTGATGCACCATTGTGTGAATCTTTTCCATTTTGCCGCATAACACTTCCGTGTGGTGGGTCTCCTTGCCTCTCGCAGCACCGCCAGCGTGCTTTCTGGGAGCTTGAGGTGCGCGAACTCTAAGTCTTCAGGAGCCAAGCTGTTAGGCTGAGGCTCTCTGGTTCCGGGTGGAGCACCCTTCCGTTTTGCATCGAGAGCAGGTCTTTTCTTTTTGGGAACTTGTGTGGTGGCCCCTGTGCCATCTCCATTATTTGTGAGAACCAGGACTGCCTGGCCCACTGTGGTGCTACCAGAATCAGCGTCATGTTACTTGTTCTGCACTTGCTGAGCACCCTGTGCATCAGCGGAATCGGGGGAAAAGCATAGGCAAATGTCTTCGACCAGCTTATCCATAGGGCATTTCCTTGGGATTGCTGATCTGGCTGTCTGGATGCGAAGTATTGGCATTTTGCATTCTGGTGTGTTGCAAACAGGTCTATTTGTGGGGTCCCCCACTTCTTGAATAGCCTTTGCGTTTCCTGCGGGTTGAGCTCCCACTCGTGGGATGCTGATGTCTGTCTGCTGAGTCTGTCTGCTTCCACATTGTCCTTCCCTGGTAGATGTATCGCCAGGAGGTCTATTTGTAGTGGGATTGCCCATCTCCATATCTCCTGCGCTAGACTTGACAGCGCCACTGACTGTGTTCCTCCCTGCTTGTTGATGTAGAACATTGTTGTGGTGTTGTCTGTTTGTACTAACACCCTTTGCCCGTACAGCTGTTTCTGGAACGCTTTTAGTGCAAGGAACACGGTCTTTAGTTCTAGGTAGTTGATGTGTTTGACGGCATCTGTTTGTGTCCATAACCCCCTTACTTTGAGCAGGTTCATGTGCGCTCCCCACCCCATTTGGGATGCGTCTGTTGTGATGGTCACTGTTGGAGTTGGTGGTGTAAATGGTTTTCCCCTTGTTATGTTGTCCTTGTTCCACCACGCTATCTCCTCCTGCACTGCGTGCGTTACAACCACTAGATCTTCCCAACTCCCTGTTGACTGTGACCATTGTTGTTGGAGCCATCCTGGAATTGTCTCATGTGGAGTCGAATATTGGGGACTAGGTGTATGCAGGACGCCATCATCCCCATGAGCTTGCTCACTGTCCTCACTGTCAGACGTTGCCCCTTCCGGTATCGACGTGTCTCCTTCAGCAGTGCGAAGGTTCTCTTCTCGCTGGGGAACACCCTGCCCTGATTGGTGTCGATCTGTGCACCCAGGAAGTTCTTCACCTGCTCTGGTTCTATCGAGGACTTTCCCCAGTGTATCGAAAAACCTAGTTCTGTCAGCGTGTGCGTGACCCGCTGAGCATGTAGTTTGCATTGGTTGTAGGAGTTCGCCTTTACCAACCAGTCGTCGAGGTAGGGGTATACATGTATTCCCTGCCTCCGTAAGTGTGCCGCTACCGCAGCTAGGCATTTTGTGAAGACCCTTTGTGCGGATTTTAGTCCAAAGGCTAGGGCTGTGAACTGGTAGTGCGCCCTGCTGATGGCAAATCTCAGTAGATGTTTGTGTGTGTCTGGTTCATGGGAATGTGTAGGTAGGCATCCTTGAGGTCTATAGTGGACATAAAGTCCCAGTCCCTTATCTGAGGTATAACCTCCTGTAGGGACGTCATTTTGAACTTTTGAGTTTTTATGTATTTGTTTAGGAACCGTAGGTCCAGTATGGGCCTTAACGTTTCGTCTACTTTTTGTACGAGGAAGTAGTTGGAGTACACTCCCTTGTTTCTTTCCTTGTACGGCACCGTTTCTATTGCGTCCTTGTGGAGGAGTTCTTGTGCTTCCTGCCAAAGGAGTGAGAGTTCCTTTGTTGAGCGCGTTTTGTTGGTTGGCCTCCTGCTTGGTGGCTTTTTTACCAGTTCTATACAGTAGCCGAACTGTATGATGTTGAGTATCCATTTGTCCGTTATCTTCTTCCACTCCTGGAAGAAGTGTTTTAGTCTGCCTCCTACCGGTGTTACATGTTCGTTGATTTCTAATTGTTCTTTGAGTCTTTTGTTGTGTCCCGCCACTAGAGATGTTGTCTGTGTGGGCACGTTTGGTACAGTGGAGTCACTTGGAGGCGGGTTGCTGTCCCCCTCTCCTCATTTGCCCTCGTCCGTTCGGTCGCCCCCGAAAGGACTGGCCCCTCTGTTGGTACTGCCAGTTTTGCTGTTGCTGACCTTGTTGCGCCTGGTTGTTTCCCTGATAGGTTTGCTGGAAGGCCTGGTGCGATGTTGCCGGCTGGCTTCCTCCTCTGCCATTTGGTCTCCTTGAGGGGGTGCCCCTTCTCATCCCCCTGAACTACAGCGCTCCCATGGACCTTGCAGTTTCATTATCCTTTTTGAGCTGTGTCAGCTTCTCGTCCACTGGTGTGCCAAACAGTTTTTCCCCGTTGAAGGGTATGTTCAGGATATTGTTTTGGACTTCCGGCTTGAAACCAGAGATCCTCAGCCAGGCATGCCTTCTTTCCGTCACTCCAATCATCATAAGCCTGCTTGATGTGTCTGCCGCGTCCAAGGCCGACTTTAGGCAGGTGTTGGCCTTGTTCTTGTCTTCCTCCACCAGGTGTGTTGCCCTCTGCTGGTATTCGTATGGGAGATGTTTGAGCAGCTGCCCTACCTCCTCCCAATGTTGGTACGCATGTCTGTTTATTAGGGCATTGGAGTTTGCAATGCGCCAGTGAATTGCCACATTCCTTTCTATTTTCCTCCCTAGGAGGTCTATTCTCTTACTCTCCTTGTCTGGAGGTGGCCCTGAGTTCGTGGGAACGTTGGCCCTCTTTCTGGCCGTTGCCGTTATAATAGAGTCAGCTGGTACGGATCCCTGGATATATGCTGGATCCTTCGAGGAATGTTTGTATTTTTTCTCTGTTCTAGGGGTGACAGATCTGCAGGTTGATGGCTCCTTGAAAGCTTCCCTGCCCTGGTCCAGCACACTTGGGAGCATTGGTAGGAATTGGCTCCTAGTTTGAGTCGGGAGCAGGGTCTCTAAGAGGAAACAAGCCTTTGGTTTCTCTTCCTCCATTTCAACCCTATAAGTTGCTGCAGCGTTCCTGACGACCATATTGTAGATGCCAATGTCGTCTGGCGGTGAAGGCCTCGACGGATATGACTCTACGGCCTCCTCTGGGTTTTCGGCGTCGAGGTCCTGCCATTCCAGGTCCTGTGCCTCCGAGGGCGTCGAGCCAAAGTTTGTTTGCTGGTCGTCCTCGCCCTCTGTGTAATAATACAGGCCCTCTTCGTCCTGCTGCTCCGCTGGTTCGGGAGTTTTCGGCGGGTCGGCGGCGTCGAACTCCTCTAGGGCTTCTGTTTCGACAACCGTCGAGGGCTTCGAAGGGATGGTGTATCTGCTCATCCGTTCGTCGAAGTCCTTTTTCCTCTGGAGGATACTGTTCATTTCGGCCTCAAGCCTTCTTTTCTTCCTCTCCATCTCGGCCGCTTGTTCGGCGTCGAGAGTTTCGGCGTTTCTCTTCGAGGTCGTGGATGTTGACGTCGAAGTTGCCTTCGGCTCTTTTCCCTTCGGCGTCGAGCGCGCCCTTTCGGGACCGTGCTTCGACGACCTAGGTTTATCTAGAGCTTTCGCCGGCTGGGAGTCCTTATCAAAGGATCCGCTGGGCTGTTTGTCCGTGGACGCAGCTGTGGTCGTCGATTGCTTCGACGCCAGTGCTCCTTTCGAGGACTTTGGCTCTGCTTTTCGAGAGTCTGTCGGGGTTTTAAGGGTCGACGTCTCTCTTACCTCTTTTGTCGACTTGTTATCGGTCTCTGCGACCGTGTAGTCCTCTGGTCCCTCGGCGATGTTGTCCTCTTCTCCGCTGGAGAGGCCCAAGTCCCGAAGCGACGGAGGTTGTCCGTGCCCCTGCATGGCGTAGTTCGCTCTCCTCTGTCTGTCCCTCACTCTGAGGGTCTTGGGGGCGAATGCTGAGCAGGCGTTGCAGTCCTTGCTTTCGTGGTCGATTGGCAGGCAGAGGTTGCAGACTGGGTGCTGGTCCTTCTGCGCGAACTTGTGGTGGCAATTACGGCAAAATTTGAATGGCGTCTTGTCCATTCCTGCGCTCAGGAGCCCCTGTGTGCGCATTCTCCGTTGGACGTCGAAGTTCTTCCTCCTTCTCACCCTCTTCGTTGTCCCGGTTCTGTGTTCTTTGTCGTGTGATGAAGGAACTCCAATTTCTCGGCGTTTTCGGCTTTTTTTTCTCTTCTTGTTTCCAAAAAACTCTGAAACTCCTCGTGACGATCCAGACCCAACGGCGGAAAAAAGAATCTGAAGATGGCGCCCAAGGGTGGGAGCTTCCGGAGGAAGCGCGCCGACGTCACGGGAGGACACTAAATGGTGGGACGTCGACGCCCACCTGGGCCACGAAAAAAAAAAAAAGAGACTACGATTCCGGACCCAACCACTAGACCGCGGAATAATGCATAGCATAGTGAATCCAGAAAGATTCACGCTGCAAAATTCAATTCACAGGTAAGTTACTTTTACGTTACTTTTCCTACTCAGTGCTGGATACCTAGATTCAGCACTGGGACCTTTCCTGCAAATAGTTGAGAAAATTCGTTTAGGTTATTTGTGCGATTTTTAAGGAATATTCTTAGTTTTCAAAAGTCGACACTTAGAAACTTTCTGGGAGAAAAAAGTGTCAATGTTATCCTATGAGGAAAAACAGGTTATCGGTTTCGAGGTAAGTATTCGGTCTTTGGAGTTAGGGTTCTGGGGTTAGACTCAGGGGTCTCCCAGGGTCAGTGATGCACTGTTGTTGCACCCTCAGCGGCACTAGGGCAGCCGGGAGCAGAGTGTTGAGGCCCAATGTTATCCTATGGAGGATAGGGGGTCTCCGGTTGGTGGCTGCTGGCAAGCAGGCCACTGGGTTGTGGGAGCCAACCTCCTGGTTGTAGACTCAGGGCAAATGGGGAAACAAGTAGGTATCAAAAGGGCACCCTCAGCGGCACTCGGGCGGCTGGGTGCAGGGTGCTGTTTTGGCGTCGGAAGCCCTGTTGTAGTCTATGGGGAACCTCCGGTTTGGAAACACACTGCAGGCTCTTGGACGAGGACCTCCTGGATGCGACCACCACTTTGAGAGGTAAGTTGGATAGGTAAGGGTTGGTTAGGCACCGTTGGTTGGGGCACACAGGGCCGTGAGGCGCCGGGTGCAGGGGTGCCTTTTAGGGTCGGATTTTCTTACCCGCTCTGGTCGCGGTAGGAGGGGCCCTCTGGATTTAGGCTGGAGGCTTGAGGCAGGTCAGGAGTCGCCGGATCTCGGGTCAGGATCGCCAGGGAGACCTCTTGGTGTTTTCCCACTCGAGCTCGGGCCGAGGTCAGCGGGTGCAGAGTGGGCTGGATTCGCGGTTTCTGGCTGCTGCCAGAGGTTGCTGTGTTTGAACAAATCCGGTGTTCACGGGAGAAGCAGGCTTCAGAAGTGAAGGCAGGCAGATCCTCCGGGGTTCTTGAGGTTGCTGGCTGCAGGACACACCGGGTTTTCGCAGGAAGCAGGTTCGAGGGCAGACAGGCCGGTAGGGCTGGGGCCAAGTCAGTTGTTGTCTTCCTCTTGTTAGCAGGCTGCACGGCAGTTCGGTCCTTCTTCTTTTCTTCTGGTCGTTTCTGGATCATCATCTGATTTCTTGGTTCAGGGCTGCCCCCTAAATACTGTATTTAGGGGGCGTTTTAGGGGTCTTGAGGTCAGTAGCCAATGGGCTACTGACCTTAGGGCGACTACACCCTTGGTGTGCTCACCCCACGTGGGGGTGTGAGCACAATCCCTAGTCCTGATTGGGGAGTGCCTGCCATCTGCAAGATGGCGAGCACTGGAGAGTGGGCTTCACCTCGCCTCCCCCACCTGAGGGGTGGAGTTGGCAGAGGTGGGCACACCTCCTGGGCTGGCTAGTTTTTCACGCCTCTCTTCCCGCCGAAAAAGGGGGGGGGAGGGGGGAGACAGGAAGGGGGCCTGCTCCTGATAGCAGGAGAGGCTGGGGGTCGCATTACAAAGGCTGTCAGGCCTTTGAAGCTCCCCTGCCACAGATGGCTCTTCCTGGCCTGGGGGAGGTGTGAACACCTCCGCCCAGGAAAGGCTTTGTTTCTGGGCTCAGGGAGCGTACGCTCCCACCCTAGGGGTCCAGAAACATGTCTTGTGGTGGCAGGCTGGTGTGTACCAGTCAGGGAACCCACCAGAGGCTGGTCGTTTTTCAGGGGGCATCTCAAGGATGCCCTCTGTGTGCATTTTTCATTAAATCCCACACTGGCATCAGTGTGGGTTTAATGCGCTGAGAGGTTTGATACCAAACTTCTCAGTTTTCAGTGTAGCCATTATGTGGTGCTGTGGAGTTCGTAATGACAAGCTCCCAGCACCATATACTCTTAATGGCAGCACTGCACTTACAATGTCTTAGAATGGACTTAGACACTGTAGGGGTACAGGGCTCATGCACCTGTGCCCTCACCACTGGCATAGGGCACCCAGCTAGAGGGGTGACTGATTTATGCCAGGGCAGTGGGTTGTAGGCATGGCACACAGGGATGTGTGCCATGTCGACTCTTCACTTTGTTCTGCACCAAAACACGCAGCCTGCCAAGGCAGTGTGTGTGTGAAAAGGTGCAGGGCCTCTAAGGGGGGCACAATAAGTGCTGCAGCCCTTAGAGGTCTTCCCTGGTCACAGTGCCCTGGGTACCTGTGGTACCATTTACCAGGGGCTGACCTGTGGCTAGAGATGCCAATTGGGTTAGTTTTGGGGAAAGAACACAGGCCCTGGGAACCCGATTGGCAGGGACCCAGGGCACACCAAGAAAAAGTGCATCAGTAGTCTGGCAAAAAGTGGGGGGGGTTACTGCAACAGAAACCCACTTTCCTACAACTCTTCACTTTGTTCTGCACCAAAACACAACCCTGCAATAGCAGTGTATGTGTGTGTAAAGGTACAGTGCCTCTAAGGGTCACAGAATAAGGGCTGCAGCCCTTAGAGGCCTTCCCTGGCCACAGTGCCCTTGGTACCCATGGTACCTTTTACAAGGGACTGACATGTGGCCAGAGAGGTGCCAATTGGGGGTACAAGGTACAGTTTTGGGAAAGAACACAGGCCCTGGGAACCTGATTGGCAGGGACCCAGGGCACATGAAGTCAAAGTGCATCAGTAGTCTGGCAAAAAGTGGGGGGAGGGGAGGGTTACTGCAATAGAAACCCAGCTTCCTACAAGTAACCAATGGGCTACTTACCCTTGGGGCCACTACACCCCCTATACGACCACTTCCTGTGGGAAGTATGCATAACCCTGTCCCAGAGTTGCTAAGCTTGGCAACACAAAGATGGCCACTTCCGAAAAATCATACCCACATCAGGTTAGGCCACCTTAGGGGTGGTACTATCATGGGGGGGTGGGCATACCTACCTGGCTAGCTAATTTCCTGCCTCGCCAGGTGTCAAAGGGCCCTGGACAGGTGGGGGGGGGGGGGACTCAGTCTCCTCACCTGTGAGGGGAACCAGATTTGCATTTCAAAGGCAGGAGCTTCTTTGAAGCTCGCGGGCCCAGGAGTGCTAATCAGTAGGTTATCCTGGGGCACGGTGGGTGGGGGAGAGGGGGGTTAAACACACTCTTCCTGTGCAGGATTTGTTTCTGACCTCCTGAGAGCAAAGGTCCTCACCCTAGGAGGTCAGAAATCTGTGTTGAGTGGCAGGCTGGCAGAGACCAGTCAGCCAACACACCACAGGCTGGTAGAATCTTAGGGGGCACCTCTAAGGTGCCCTCTGTGTGCATGTATTTACATATCCACCCCTGGAACCAGGATGGGTTTGTAAACATGAGATGTTTGATATCAAACATCCCTATTTTCAGGGAAGCCATCATGTAGCTGAGGAACTCGTTTTCACCAGTACCCAGCACGTGTTCTAAAATGGCTTCCCTGTTCACTTGTACTGGCAGCAATACCAAGCACCCAGCCTTAGGGCTGCATGGCCTGCTGTAGGGGTGACTTACAAGTACTACATGCAGTATTAGGGGACCTGGCACACAGATGTGTTTCAGGTCGTGTTTTCATTTTTGTCTGCACCATAACACGCAGACTGCAATAGCAGCCCTGCATGAGGAGTGCCTTAGGATGGGACAATTCATGCTGCAGACCTTGGGGGACCCTCTTTAGTACCTCGGCCCCTGGGTACCATTTACTAGGGACTTATAAAGGGTGGTAAAGGCATTGCCAATTAGTGAAACAATTGTACAGTTTTGGGAAAGAGAAATCAGCACTGGAGACCTGGTTAGCAGGAACCTAATGCACTTCCAGTTGAAATCACATCATGTACCAGCCAGAAAGTGGGGTTTACCATGTCAAAAATGAGTACTTTCCTACAGCAGCCCTGCTGATTATCTCGTGATACGAGGTGCCATCATCGGGAGGAGATGGTTTTGCTGGTAGAGGTCTGGGTATGCATTTGCAGATGGGTCGATGGTAAAATCATCCCATAGGTCATTCCTGAGATCAGAGTCAAACGGTGCCTTGTACGGATCAGAGAGGGGGTGGGGGGGAGGGGGGGGGAGGGGATCAGAGGGCTCCCTCTCCCATAAGAAGGCATGGTGATTCCACTGCTGAGTGTGGTTCGGGAAGGCATGGTGGGGTGTGGTGGAGGAGGGTGATGGAGTGGTAATGGACTAGTGCCTCTGTCCTGATGCTTCCTCAACTTGGTTGTAGGAGAAGGGTCTCGAGCAAGTTTCTCCACAAAAGCTATCCTTTTTCAGGAAAGAAAGTCTTGCTCCTTGGGAGGTGGTTTGGTGATAATCCTTCGAAAAAGAATGGGCTGTTCTTGGTCCTTCGAACCCGCAGACAATGGGACTTTGGGCCCTGGATGTTTTAATGCCAAAAGGTGGTTTTTGCACATTGTGGGCAGAATGGCCTTCTGGCACCGAACGAATCTCGGGAGCCAAAGCGGGTTTTAGGGTCAGCTTTAAAGAAGTTGTCAGCGCCGATGGCCAGGTGTGGAGTGGCTGCTTCGGTGCCTATGGCGGTCTCAGACTTAGTTCTTAGGCCTTCATTCGGTGCCGACCCTGGCCTTCAGGCAGTGGCCAACCAGAAGCCTGAGTCTGGGCTTCAGGGCTAGACACCTGACCCCCTCTGGGGCAGTACTGGAGAGGTAGGTGTTGTACTCTGTTGGTACATTTGTTGGATGACAAGGGGCTCCTCTACCTCTGAGTCAGACTGAGAGCCCGGTTCTGAGCTGAACTAAACTGGTGGCTCGAGATCTCCGGCTGAGGCTATATCTTGACCTCCTGGTCTCCAAAGAGGTGGGGAATGTCTTATTTCTGGCTGTGCAACATGATACGATAAGCTAGGCGCTGATCTTGTCTGCACCGAAGCATCTTTTTTTAACGGAAGCCAAGGCAGGCGAAGCAGGAGGCCTCATTGTGCTCCAGTGAGACACCAATTACAGACCCAATGATCTGTCTAGGGGTATTTAGAATAGCACTGTGAACAGCACCTGAAAGGGGTCATTTCCATCATGGAGTCTGCCTTCTTAATGGAAGACGAAGAGGGGAAGGCCCAGTGAGGGGGCAAGTACCCCAAGGGGAGTGATGGCTCGGTTGTCCAGGCTGTCAGATGTTACTGCGGTTGAAAAATAAAGCCGAAGGATGATTGCTCACTGTAGGAAGCTGGCTCTGCATATACTATACCAAAGTGAGGTATAGTGTGCACAGAGTCCAGTGGAACCCAAAAGGTAGGCAGAGGTAAAGAAGATAGCACCTCACTCTCTATTTGTGGTAGTGTGGTCGAGCAGTAAGGCTTTATCAGAGGACAGTGTTAAGCATTTGTTGTGCACACTCAGTCAGCAAATGAATTCACACACTTAAAGACTGAACTTCAGACCAATTGTTTTTGTATAAAAACTTTTTTAGTTATTTTATTTTCTAGAACCAAGCAAGCCTGGCACAGGTAAGCAATAAATACTTTACAGTAGTAATGCAGTTTGTAAATAGTTTGAATTGCAATTGTAAATGTACTTTGATTTGATTACAGTAGTGTTACTGATCATGCAATGCTTTTCAAAATATAGTACATATACTTTGTATAGGATTTCTAGTAAAATTACAGGTAAGTTACTTTTGAGATTACTTTTCTTACACAGTGTAGTATACCTGGATACTACACTGGGACATTTCCTGTAAACAGGTAAGTAAAAGCGTTTTTGTTAGTTAGTAAAATTTTAAAGAATTCCTTTAAGTTTTCCAACTCCACACTTAGAAACTTTACACAGAAAAACAGTCAATGTTATCCTATCGAGGAAAATAGTGTTATCGGTTTAAAGGCAAGTACTTTGTTGTGGGAGTTGGTGTTCTGGGGTTAGACTCAGGGTCCCCCAGGGTCAAGGATGCACTCTTGTTACACCCTCAGCGGCACTAGGGCGGCCGGGTGCAGAGTGCTGAGGCCCAATGTTATCCAATGGGGGATAGGTGGCCCTCCGGTTGGTGGCTGCTGACGAGCAGGGCACTGGGTTGTGGGAGCAAAGCTCCTGGACTTAAGCTCAGGGCAAATGGGGGTTTAGGCCAGCACAAAAGATGCACCCTCAGCGGCACTGAGTCGGCCGGGTGCAGAGTGCTGTTTTGGCGTCGGAAGCCCTGTAGCTTTCAATGGGGAGTCTCTGGTTTGCAAAAGCACTGAAGGCTCGGGGACGAAGGTCTTCTGGGTGCGACCACCACTTGGAGAGGTAAGTTGGGATCTTAGGGGTTGGTTAGGCACCGTCGGTTGGGCCACCCAAGGCTGTGGGGCGTCGGGTGCAGGGGTGCTTTTTAGGGTCGGATCTTCTTACCAGCTCCTGGTCGCGGTTGGGGGGACTTTCCATTTTGAGGCTGCAGGCGTCGGCTGGAGGCTTGAGGCAGGTCAGGGGTCGCCGGATCTCGGGTCAGGATCGCCGGGGGACCTCCTCTTGGTGTTGGACCACTCGAACTCGGGCGTGGGCGTCGGGTGCCGAGTGGTACAGACCCGCGGATCCTTGCGGAGCTGGAGTCTGCTGTTTGAACAAATCCGGTGTTCACAGAAGACAGAGTCTTTGCGATTGAAAGCATGCAGGTCCTCGGGGTTTCTTGAGGTTGCTGGCTGCAGGACACACCGGGATTTCGCTGGAGCAGGTTCGAGGTGGGGACAGGCTGGTAGGGCTGGGGCCAAGGCAGTGGGCGTCCTCCTCTTATTAGCTTCGGCACGGCTGTTCGGTCCTTCTTCTTTTCTTCTTGCAGGTTCTTGTCTGAGGAAGCAAGGTTCAGGGGTGCCCCTAAATACTAGATTTAGGGGCCTGACAGGTAGGTAAAAAGGCTGGGACCAATGGGTCCCTTCCCTGGGGTGGGTGCACCCCCTATTATGCCACCCTCCAGTGGGAGGGGGCATAAGCCTTTCCCTGGTTGGCTGAGTCCGAGTTGTGCTTCACCTCGCCTCCCCCACCTGAGGGGTGGAGTTGGCAGAGGTGGGCACACCTCTCTTCCTCACTTGTTTTTCCCGCCGGTTCTCCCGCCCAAAGTGGGGGTCAGAACCAGTGGGGACCAGTTGCTGAAAGCAGCAAGTGGCCTGGGGAAGCTCACAAAGGCGGCAAGCCTTTGAAGCTTCCCCTTCGTGAACCCTGCCCATCCTGGGGAAGGAGGCTTGGCACCTCGTCCCAGGATGTGCATTGTTTCAGGCCCCCAAGAGCAGCAGGCTCTCGACCCAGGGGTCCAGAAACATGTCTGGTGGTGGCAGCTGAAAGCAGCCACTCAGCCTGGACACTAGTGGTGGGTCGTTTTTCAGGGGGCATCTCTAAGATGCCCTCTGTGTGCATTTTTCATTAAATCCCACACTGGCATCAGAGTGGGTTTAATGTGCTGAGAAGTGCGATACCAAACTTCTCAGTTTTCAGTTTAGCCATTATGGTGCTGTGGAGTTCGTAATGATAAACTCCCAGCACCATATACTCTTAATTGCAGCATTGCACTTACAATGTCTAAGAATGGACTTAGACACTGTAGGGACAGGGCTCATGCACCTGTACCCTCACCTCTGGTGTAGTGCACCCAGCTAGAGGGGTGACTGATATATGCCAGGGCAGTGGGTTGTAGGCATGGCACACAGGGATGTGTGCCATGTCGACGCTTCACTTTGTTCTCCACCAAGACACGCAGCCTGCAAAGGCAGTGTGTGAGTGTAATGGTACAGGGCCTCTAAGGGGGGCACAATAAGTGCTGCAGCCCTTAGAGGCCTTCCCTGGTCACAGTGCCCTGGGTACCTGTGGTACCATTTACGCAGGGCTGACCTGTGGCCAGAGATGCCAATTGGGTTTTGGTTTCCATGCAGATTTAGGGAAAGAACATAGGCCCTGGGTACCTGCTTAGCAGGAGCCCAGGGCACACTCAGTCAAAGCACATCAGCAGTTTAGCGAAAAGTGGGGGCTACCATGCAGAAAGAGGGCACTTTCTCACAGTCATGCAAACCAAGGTGGAAGAACGAAGAGGCACTGGCGATGACCAGCACAAGGCGTCGACCCAGATCTTGAAGGATGCATGTCTAAACCAGACAGTGGAAAGAAAAAATCTAACAATGGAACCAATGACTATTACTAATAGTGGGGGCTGGTGACATTTGAAAGTGGTAGGGCGTAAAAGCCGTGGATGACTGCTTCATCGTGAGAAATTTCTGAAAAAAAAAGAATGGAGCACTTTAAAGAGAATTTGAGAGCAAGAAGGTTTATAAAGCAATTGAGAATGAGTAGACTTGAAATAGTTAAACACATAATAAAATGCCCCATATCTTACTGCACTAAATACGTTCAATAATTACTGTGAAGTGCAAATCCACTTTATTAGCTCAAGTGAACAAGTGAGTCCTGTGAAGTGATGCTCAAGCACGGACTTGACGGTATGATGTGGCGGATAACAGAATGAACATGCACGTTGTGGGAAAGTGCCTTCTTTGACATGATTAGCCCCCAACCTTTTGCCTGGAAAATTATGTGGTTTTGATTGTAGTGCACATGGTCCCTGTCAACCAGGTTCCCTGTGCCAGTGCTTCTTCCCTAAGACTGTTCCATGATTGGCAACTTCAGCCCCCTGTACGTCCCCAGTAAATGGTACCCTTGGTACCTAGGGCATGGGAACTGAAGAGGGTCCCCTAGGGACCCCTCACCAATGCCATGCCACTGCAGCTGGCATGCGCTGGTGCAGTGAAAAACGACAAAGTCGACATGGCACACTGTCTGTGTGCCATGCCAACCAGCAATGCCTAAGGTATAGGTAAGTCACCCCATTGGCAGGCCTTACAATCCCTAAGGCAGGGTGCAATATATCACAAGTGTGGGCCTACCTGCAAAGGCAGATATGCCCCTACAATATTTAAGTCCATTCTTAGATATTGTAAGTACCAGGTAAGCCATAGCGAGTACATGGGATGGAAACTCGACAACTCGAAATCCCCAGAACTGTGATGGCTTCTCTGAACCCAGAAAGTGTTTGGTACCAAATGACTCCACTTAATAAACCCAACCTGATGCCGGTATTGGATTTATTAAACCATGTACCCGGAGGGCACCTCAAGGGGGGCCCCTGAAAACCTACCTACCTACCCTGGTGTAGTCTCTGAATGGGTTTAGGCAGCCTGCCACCAGCAGAAATGTTTCTGGGCCCCTGGGTCAAGAGCCTCTACTCTCTGTGGTCAGAAACAAAGCACATCCTGGGCGGAGGGGTCACATCTCCTCCCCTAGGATGGTCACAGTGCTCGAGAGGGAAGCTTCAAAGGCCTGTCGCCTTTGCAATGCAACCCCAGCCTCTGCTGCTAGCAGCAGATGGCAGCCCCCGGTTCAAATCCCACTTTTGGTGGGAGAACCAGCGGGAAAACTTAGGAAAAATAGGAGGTGTGCCCCCCTTCGCCAACTCCACCCCTCAGGTGCAAAAAGTGGGGGCTACCAGGCAGAAAGAGGGCACTTTCTCACACTCACGCAAACCAAGGTGGAAGAACGAAGAGGCACTGGTGATGACCAGCACAAGGCGTCGACCCAGATCTTGAAAGATGCATTTTTCTTTGCCCACTATCTCGAGGATGGTGGGGCTTACCCAATCAGGGCTAGGGCTATGCCCCCCTCCACAGGAGGGGGACTTAATAGTGGGTGTAGACACCCCAAGTAAGGAATCCATTGGTCCCTGTAGCGCCCGTAAATCTAGTATTTATGTGGATCCCTCCAGACCCAGAAGTCAGATCTACGATGACCTAAGAAGCCTGGATACCGAAGAGCCACACGAGAGAAGAAGGACCAGTGACTGACTGTGCCAGCCCTGCTGGCCAGTCTGCTGCCTTTCACCTCCATTACCAAAAGACGACTTGTCCTGCGGGCAGAGCGACCTCCAAAGTCCTGGGAGGACTGCCTCACTTAGATATAGACTCAAAATCTCCCATGGACAGAGGACCTGTCCAAGAAGAAACCAACTCCAAAGCTAAAAGTACTCTGCCTGAGGTACAGCAAACTCACCTCCAGATCCACCTCTGCACCTGACGCCCACGGCCTGAGTCCAAATGGCCCACCGGTCCTGTGAAGATTCCCCAGCACTTCTGAGCACGAGTCCCCTGTGGGCTGACCCCCGCCGGACTCCACTTTGATGCCTGCAGCCTCAATCCGCCAACATCTAAGAACACCCCTGCACCCGAAGCCACTGTGCTTTGGGGATCCTGACCGACAGTGTCCCAACGTCCCCTAGCATCTCTACCTTACCTGGGCAGCTCTGGGTTTTTTTGGATCCGGTCTCCTAGCCTGAGCCTGCAGCCTCTCAAAGAACCTCAATCTCCCCCATTGAATTGCACTGGGCACCAGACGCTGTGTTGGCACATTGCATCCGGCCGCCCATGTGATGCTGAAGGTGAAAGGTTGGTGCTGCCTTCTGGCCACTCTTGTACTGACATTTACTCCAGGAGATCGAACCCTGGCACCGCTTTACTCAACTGTGAACAGCGCATCTTCGAGAACCCCCAGTCTCCATTGATTAACATTGGGCACCGACCCCGAATCTGACCTCTGCACCTGGCCGCTGCTGGTGGTGCAGTTTTGGCACCAATCTGAACCTTCTCTGGTGTTGATCTGAAATCTCGAAGACTGGAACAGTAAGCTGTGTACTTACCTGTAAAATCGCATTGTTTTCCTCCATAGGTTAACATTACCAATCTTGAAAATTGCACCGTGTTTCAAGAACTACATTTCTACTTAGAAACATGGGCCGAAGCTTACAACACACGCCATGCTTCCAGAGTATTACAAAACACCAAACACCCGGGGGGCTCACAAGCATAGCTCTTCTGATCTCTTGATTGTACCTGCTGGTTGTCACCCACACAAAGTAAGCACAATGTAAGCACTGGGACTGGTGGCAAAATTAATGAAGGTGGGACACCGAGACTGAAGTTTTAATTAAGGTTTCCCACACTTCTCACTGTGCCTCAGTTCACAAAGCTGTCAAAATTGCAGACAAGTTTAAACTAATTCAAAAAGTTTCGAGTATATTAAAATCTACAATGATTTCATTGCCTCACCACCTTCCATGACATTACTATGAAATAGGACATAATCTAGGCGGATTATTCATGTTACACATAAATCAACATCGGCCAAGGCACACCCTTTCTTTTATAATGTTAGCACGGGCAAGCGTAGCTGTAAAATAAAACAGAAGAGTTCACACCCCAACCTGGCAACAATCCGCAATGCTATGCTGTGACTGCAGTACCTACTTTTAGCCGGTGCCGGTGTCCGTCCTGAACAATAAACAGCTGTAAGAAAGTGCCTCTTTTGACATGGTTAGCCCGCTGCTTTTTGCCTTGACATTGATGTGGTTCCGATTGTAGTACAAAAAACTAATTATCCCTTGATTTACTCAATCAACAAGAACACCCTATCATTAGTGGAATTCTTAATTCATATAAAGCACATAGAAATTGTTTTTGAGGGGATCTCACTCAAAAACCCTAACACACTCAAACAATAATACCACTATAACATGCAATACAAAAAGGGTCAATTTATTTCTTTAGTACATGTGAATATTATTAAAAACACAATTTATATAGTAAAACACCTAAAATACAACACAATGCATCAGTTCAACATAATTAAAAACAATACAATTCATCAGATCAGGACATAACATAACATCTTATGACACTTTTACCACAGAGACCCCTAAAAAATAGGGAAAAGAACAATGATAGACAGTACACTTTGTCTTTTAACTCAACAATTCCCTAGGAATAATTTTAGCAAGATTAGCCTGGATACATATACTCTATTTTGTATCTACAGGTCCAACTTGTCCTCGGGATAATGTACAGAAATGCGTCGAAGCGTTTCGATGGGTATCTGATTATTCCATCTTTATCAAGACAGTCATTATGTTCACTTTTCTTTGTGGTACATTAGGTTGTTATACCCTTCTTAAACGGACGTGAATAATCACTGTTTCCCAACTGCCGTATATTCTTGAATGGTTCAATCCGAAACCCCAGGTTTCCAGTTCTGTGTCCAAAAAAACCCGCAAATCACGTTCAAGGTAGAGGGGCTTAAATACATCCACCTCCTCACCTGACGATGCGCTTACGTGGCCCTCTTATTAGCTCATGGATTCCCCGCCCTACTTCGTCCTTCTTGAAAGCTGACAAGGGGTCTCTCTCTGTTTAAACACGTTCCGATTGTAGTACACAGGGTCCCTGCCAATCCGGTCCCCTGTGCCAGTGCTTCTTCCCTAAAAACTATTCCCTAAAAACTATTCCCCAATTGGCCCTCCAGGCCCACTGTAAGTCCCTAGTAAAAGGTACCTGGTTACCTAGGCAAAGCAGACTGCCAATGCAGCATGCCTGGCCGGGATCAGACAAAATGATAGAAGTCGACATGCACATTACCTGTGTGCCATGCTAGCTAGCACCATCTAAGATGGGGCCCCTCTAGCAGGCCTTACCAGCCCTAAGGCAGGATGCACAATATCCCAGGTGTGGGCATGTCTGCATAACCAGCTATGCCCCTACAATATTGGGGTCTATTCCTTAATATTGTGTCAGTAAAGACATAGAAAGTACATGCACAGGAAACTCGACAACTCGAGTTCCACAGCACCATGACAGCTTCACTGAACACACAAGTGTTTGGTACCAAACTACTCCTCTAAATAAACCCACTGATGACAGTGTGGGACTTATTGTAACATGTATTCAGAGGACACCTCAGAGGTGCCTCCTGAAAACCTACCGACCATGGTATGGACACTGACTGGCTTTAGACAGCCTGCCACACACAGACATGTTTCCGTACCCCTGGGTGGAGAGCCTTTGCTCTCTGGGACCAGAAGCAATGCACATCCTGGGGGGCAAAGGTGAGTCACACCTCCTCCCCCAGGATGGGCCAGTGCTGGATGGGGAAGCTTCAAAGGCCTACCGCCTTTGTAATGTGATCCCCAGCCTCTACTCCCCTCCAATCAGGGCTAGGTCTACGCCCCCCTCCCACAGGAGGGTGGCATAGTAGTGGGTGTAGTCACCCAAGGTGACTACACCCACTTCCCCTAAAACGCCCCTTAAATTTAGTATTTTTGGGGGGCCCCTTGACCTAGAAGTTAGATTCTTTCAACCTACGAAGAAGGAGGATGAAGAAGACACTGTGCAGCAAAGCCTGAAGGTGACTACTGACTTGGCTCCAGCACTATCGGCTTGTCTCCCGCTTTACAAACTCTGCAAAGAAGACAACGCCTGTCCTGTGGCCAGCGACTTCCAGAACTTCTAGGAAGACTGCCCACTCTTCAACAGAGACCAGATCTCCCAAGGACAGTGGCCATTTCCAGAAGAAACCTACCACAAGGATTCCGGATCCAGCTGGAACCGTGATTGCAGCCCACTCTGCATCCGACGCCCACGGCCTGAGCGGCCCACCGACCCAGAACAGGTTCCCCAGCGATACTGACCACAAGTTCAGTGTTGCCTGACCCCTCCTGGACTCCACGACAACGCCTGCAGCCTGAATCCAGAGGCTTTCCTTGACCGTGACCGGCTCCGGTAAGAAGCCTACCTGCAGCCAAAGCCCCTGGGCCTTGCTGAGCTGAACCGAAGGTGCCCCTACGACCCTCTACATCCCTACTTACCTCTGCAGTCATTGGTCTCCCTCTTGTAACCTCCGGTGCGATGTCTGCAGCCTGTTTGTTGAAAGCAGAATCCACATTGAAAAGCATTGGGAGCCCGACGCTGAAATTGCACCCGCCCGCCCCTGTGCTACTGGTAGTGTATGTTTGTTGCTACTTTGTGGTCTCCCTGTGCTTAAACCCAAAAGCTTGGCTCCTGCAACTGATCTACTTACCTGCAAGCAGTGTGGCTTCAAGCACCCCCAGTCTCTATTTAAACGCACTGGGCCTAACTCTGATTTTGACCTCTGCACCCAGTCGCCCCTGTGGCGATAGAGGTGCAGTTTTGGTATTTACCTGACCCTTGCCCCTTGCTGACCTTTGGTCCCCAAGACTGGAACTATAAGTGTAATACTTACCCATATAACCACATTCCTCCATAAGATAACGTTGAACTGCTCAGAAATGTTTCTAAGTGTCGACTTTTGAAAGTGAAAAGTATTTCTATTTAAACACGTACTTACCTTATTGTGAAGATCTTGGTCTTAAAGTGCAAACAAAGCTTATTTTTCTAAAATTGGTGTGGATCTCCTTTTGAGTCGTGTGTCAATTATTGGTCAATGTTGTGCAATAAATGTCCTACACTCCTCTGTGTTAGGCCTAAGGCTGTTCGCCCACAGTACCACTAATAGAGCTCTTTGAGCTTTACATTGAGCCCTGTACACTTTTGGGGAATCCCTGGACTCAGTGCATGGTATAGCCACCTAGTGGCATACCATATACAGAGCCAGCTTCCTACAACAGCCAACATGAACACGTAGAATACAGCACACCTGCTGTGTGCAGATTATCCCTGAAATGAAATGGGAGCTGCGCAGTCTAACTCTTCCACAGCCCACTCCCCCAGCTTCCATTATCCAATCAGGAGGCCTAAACAGTAGTGCGAAGGGAGTGCTTTAATTGTTGCCACTCACTCCACTTTGTCGATATAGGCCAGCCCTGCCCCTTACTGTTTATTTGTATAGCTGTAGGAAGCTGGCTCTGTATATACTATACCAAAGTGAGGTATAGTGTGCACAGAGTCCAGTGGAACCCCAAAGGTAGGCAGAGGTAAAAGTAGATAGCACCTTACTCTCTATTTGTGGTAGTGTGGGCGAGCAGTAAGGCTTTATCAGAGGGTAGTGTTAAGCATTTGTTGTACGTACTCAATCGGCAAATGATTGTTACACACTCAAAGACTGAACTCAGACCAATTTGCTTTTGTATAAAAATATTCTTTTAGTTATTTTATTTCTAGAACCAAGCCAAGCCTGGCACAGGTAAGTTGAATAAATGCTTTGCAATATATTATGCAGTGTTTACAAGTGAATGAAAGTTCAAATGCAGTTGTTTGAAATACAGGTAAGTCAAGGTATTGAAATTACTGTACAGATTACTTTTTAGTTACTTTTTAGATTACCTTTTAGATTACTTTTTCTACTGTGTGATATGCCTAGATATCACATTGGGACATTTCCTAGAGAAAAGGTAAGTAAAATCAGTTTTGCACAATTGTTATTTTTCAGGTTTCCATACAAATCAACTCCACACTTTTCAGAGAAAAACTGTCAATGGATTCTTATGGAGAGAAATTAAGTTAACGGTTACCAGGTAAGGAATCGGTCTTTGGGGTTGAGTTTCTGGGGTTAGAACAAGGGTTCCCCCAGGGTCAAGGATGCACTCTTGTTACTCCCTCAGCGGCACTAGGGCGGTCGGGTGCAGAGTGCTGAGTCCCAATGTTATCCAATAAAGGATAGGGGGCCTCCGGTTGGTGGCTGCTTACGAGCAGGGCACTGGGTTGTGGGAGCAAAGCTCCTGGCGTTAGGCTCAGGGCAAAGGGGATCCTATTTAGCACAAAAAGTGCACCCGCAGCGGCGCAGGGGCGGCTGGGTGCAGGGTGCTGGTTTGGCGTTGGGTGCCCTGTTGTTTTCAATGGGGATTTTGGTTTTGGTTTTCAGCTGCAGGCTCGGTCTAGGAAGACTTCCGTGAGGAACCAACAGCTGGGCAGGTAAATCGGAGGGCTCGGGGACGTAGGTGCACCTCGGGTTCTCTTCTCCAGGGCGCAGGATGCAGGGGTGTCTTTTGAGGTCAGATTTCACCTTACCGGGCCACTCGCGGTTGGGGGGGGGGGTCTCCGTGCAGAGGCTGCAGGCGGCGTCGGGGAGTCCTGCAGGGGTCAACCCACGGTGGACTCGAACTCTGGAGCACTGGGGGACCTTGCTGGAACCGGTGGGCCACTCGAACTCGGGCCGTAGGCGACGGGTGCAGTGGTGGTTGCAGGTGTCAGGTTTCTTTGTCCTCAGCAGGCTCAGAGTCTGTCTTGGGAGTTATCTTTTGAACAGAGCTGCTGTTCACAGGAGATCCAGTCTTTGTTGAAGGCAGTCAGTCCTTCCAGGGTTCTGGAGGTCGCTGGCTGCAGGACAAGGCGATTTTTGGCGCAGGATCTCTGGAAACTGCAGACGGCCCGGTAGGGGCTGGGGCCAAGTCAGTTGTTCTCTGCAGTCTCCTCTGCTGGGCGTCTTCTTTCGTCCTTTTTCTTCTTAGGTTGCAGGAATCTGTCTTCTTGGTTCAGGGCTGCCCCCTAAATACTGTATTTAGGGGGCGTTTTAGGGGTCTTGAGGTCAGTAGCCAATGGCTACCGACCTTAGGGGTGACTACATCCTTGGTGTGCTCACCCGACGTGGGTGAGTGAGCACAATCCCTAATCCTGATTGGGGAGTGCCTGCCATCTGCAAGATGGCGGGCACAGAAGAGTGGGCTTCACCTCGCCTCCCCCACCTGAGGGGTGGGGTTGGCAGAGGTGGGCACACCTTTTGGGTTGACTAATTTTTACCGCCGAAAAGGAGGGGAGACAGGAAGGGGGCCTGCTACTGATAGCAGGAGAGGCTGGGGGTCGCATTACAAAGGCTGCAAGGCCTTTGAAGCTCCCCTGCCACAGATGGCTTTGTTTCTGGGCTCAGGGAGCGAAGGCTCCCACCCCAGAGGTCCAGAAATATGTCTTGTGGTGGCAGGCTGGTGTGTACTAGTCAGGGAACCCACCAGAGGCTGGTCGTTTTTCAGGGGGCATCTCAAAGATGCCCTCTCAGTGCATTTTTCATTAAATCCCACACTGGCATCAGTGTGGGTTTAATGTGCTGAGAAGTTTGATACCAAACCTCCCAGTTTTCAGTAAAGCCATTATGGTGCTGTGTAGTTCGTAATGACAAACTCCCAGCACCATATACTCTTAATAGCATTGCTGCACTTACAATGTCTAAGAATTGGCTTAGACAATATAGGGGAACAGGGCACATGCACCTGTACCCTCACCACTGGCATAGTGCACCCAGCTAGATGGGTGGTGACGTATGCCAGGGCAGTGGGTTGTAGGCATGGCACACAGGGATGTGTGCCATGTCGACTATTCACTTTGTTCTGCACCAAAACACGCAGCCTGCAATGTCAGTGTGTGTGTGTAAAGGTACAGGGCCTCTAAGGGTGGCACAATAAGTGCTGCAGCCCTTAGAGGCCTTCCCTGTCCACAGTGCCCTTGGTACCTTTGACAAGAAACTGACATGTGGCCAGAGAGGTCCAATTAGGGGTACAAGGTACAGTTTTGGGAAAGAACACAGGACCTGGGAACCTGATTGGCAGGGACCCAGGGCACATCAAGTCAAAGTGCATCAGTAGTCTGGCAAAAAGTGGGGGGGTTACTGCAACAGAAACCCAGCTTCCTACAATAGCGCTCTGCTGAAACCGCCTGGGCCACAGCATAAACTCCCCATTTAAACTCTAACCACTGCTGCTTTCTCTGGCCACTCCCATCAGGCTGACATCACTCTCCTCGCACGCGGCTCGAGGGCGAGGAATAGTCCACGCCCGGCCAGCACATTAGCAGGAGGACTCCGACCTCACTCCTTCCTCAAACAAATTAACAGAATGTGTAATCAGCAGTGAGCACTTCATTTGAAGCTGCTCCGTGGTGTACGTTCTCTCCCTTTTATCTCCTCCCCGATGCCAGTAGGGCAACGCCACTATTGCCCGTTAACACCAGACACCCCTGGTCACTATACCTTGTGATTAGAAAGATTACTTCGAAAAAAAACTTCCAAGCCCAAAAGTAGATGTCAGGAGTATGCAGAGCATGTATATCTACAGCTACACATGCCACAAACAAGCAGATTTCTCCTAAACAGTAGGGCTGGTGGTCTGCTCTTATAATTCTATTTCACAGCACACAGAGGTAACTGCCTTTCATGAGCCAAGCTGGACACTCACTGCCTTACATCATAAGAACTTTTCTCTCTTTGAATAGTGCCATCCATTCTATTAGCCACGCGGTTCCCCTGGTCTCGCCTTCTGCACAGTCACATGTCTCCTTTTTCTTCCTGCTCAATGTGTTGTCATTCTCCCAGTTGATTTTCTAACAGTCTCAGGCAGCCCTCTCTCTTTCGTCTATGCATCCATTTTCTCTCCACCAGTCTCTTCCAGTCTTTCATCTCTTCCTCCATTTTTTGCTAGTCTCTCTACTTGTCTTTCTAGTTTCTTCTATGCCTCTACTCTCTTCCCTCTGCCTCCCATGCCTGCTCATTTCTAATTTATTTTCCTCTACCTGACCCCATTAGAAGATTGCTGCACTCTCCCTTTCTGCCTTCATTTGCAGCGACATTACTCCACCAGCATCTTATCCCACTCTCTTTAACCAGCTTCTGGGTCCACTCTCCATCAGCTCATGCATGATTTGTGCAGAACTGATGCCCCTGCCCACTACCTGCCACCCTTACCCTCACCCTGCCACCAACAACCACTCCCCACCACCCTACCTCTTTGCCCACACCCAACAAACCAACCCATCAGCCCACCTGCAACACCACCCTCCCTTTCCACCTACTCCTCACTACTCTGCCTCTCACACAACTGTCAACCTGCCTCTTTATCCATATCCTACCATCCAGTTTCTCCATAGAGTTGCCACAAGTCTGCTGCGATGCTTACCTGATACCACCTCCTATTCTCTGACAACCCTCCACAATTCTGCCTTTCGCCCCACCCATCACCATCCTCACCCAGCCCTCCTCCTAACCCTTTTACAATCTACATCACAACCCACTTTCCATAACCATTGTCCAGCCACATCTTCCTCTACTCTGCATTACCTTTCATCTCTGCCCACTTTATCCCATGATTTGTATGAGAACACTTTCCACTTTGCCTAACATGCACCATATCGCTGAGCACCAAATCCCAACCCTACAACTTTTTTCGCACTTCATCCCATATTGTTTGCTATTCTCCACTAAATGCCTCTTTCTGAATTTGGTTTGTTTTAAGACTATAGCGAAGGTTGTTTAGTATTACAGTTTCTGAATTAGTATTTTTACCTTCACGGTAGGTCTAAAATAGCTATAAAAAAAATAAGCAAGCTCAATGACAAATGAAACAGCACATTTGAGTAAAACAATAATTATGCGGGTTTCAAATAAAATGTACTTACTTCTAGGTGGAACTAAGGGCTTTCCACTAGTTGCGCACCAACCAACCGGATGGACGTCAGGGCCACATATGTTACACCAAAAGTCTAGACTTGAATCATTTTCAAAGCCCTCATATCGAAGTAAAGCATTAAAACCTGAAATGGAGTAAATGTACATTTACAAGACCTACCATTTTAAACACATTTGAAGAGACAACATTTTATAATCCCCAGAATTAGGCTTCCCAACAGAAAGACTCCGAAATCTTTTGTAATATTCTACAAGGCTCGGTAGGGTAATGAACACTCCGGGTGAAAGGCCTATAATATAAGCCACTTCTAATACATATGCCTACAGTCAGTCTTTTCTACCCTGAGAATCGGATTGCAAAGACCACAACAACAAGGAGTCTTTGGGGTGGTGTGGTTCGATGGATAGGGACATTCATGGTAAAAATATAAGACATGTATCACTGCTTTTTCAACTAATACCCCTTCTTATATGTCATACTCTGATTTGAATATTATCAACCAGAGACAAAAGACTATTAAATAAGAAATGTACAACTTCTCTGCTTCAGTAAGGGTCCTTTTAATTTCATTGGTCTGGATGCAGCTAACAGCATTACATAATAAATGTAAAAATTCACACCACCTTAAATTCTTGTAATGCAATAAAATAGCTAAACACGTACTGGCAAAGCCAGTAGGTCTGGCCTCAGCATGCAGAATCAAGGATTCATTTTTTAAATATTTTTTATTGCAAGCATATGAAATATAAATAGTATTATAAAATATAAATAAGGAAACAGGTAGCCACATAAATATGGCCACCACATACTAGCAAAAAAATTGTAAATTTAAAAAACACTTGCTGATGTGGCTTTAAATAAAATTTAAAAAAAATAAAAACACAAGCTTTTCAGTTGTGGCATACATGTTACTATTATTCTTTGTGAATGATACAAGAAGAAATCATCACCCAACCAGGAATTCATGCAGCTACAATATCAATTAAACATTCCATAACGGCATCTTTGAAAAGGAGACCAGAAATACATCCCCATCTAACTGGGCACCTGAAGTGCAAGAAGAATAAATAGACTACAATGTACAACAATAAAATTAAAAAGCACACTTTAAAAGAGCGGTCACTGCAGAGCAGAAACCATTTTTAAGCAGATGTGAATAATTTGCACAAGCATTGTGCAATCACTCAAAGTGAAGAGGGCCAGTTGCTAACGTGGGCTGACCAACAGCACCATGTTGTATTGTGTGGAATGCAGAAGCAAAATCTGAGTAACAATTCAACAGACCAAAGGATGACGAGTATTTCAAACCATCCTTTGCAGACTACAAGCCCCTCTATGTATATATATGGTATTTCTAAAGCGCAATCCTAGCCAAAAGGCAGCGGAGCTCTATACAGGGCCAAAAGTAAGAATAAAGGTTAACGAGTGATAGGACAGGTAGCTGGGTTAAGGATGGTGAATGCATTGTGATGCAGTTCTCTTTAAAAAGGTGTCTCCTCAACTCTTTCCTAAAGTTAAGCAGCGTTCAGGAAGTCCTGATTGATACATGAAATGTTTACAGATCCTTTCTGCAAAGTTGGAAGAGGCACGCTGCCTAGTTTTTTTTTTTCCTTTTTACACTTCTTAGCCTTTAGTTATGATTAAGAAAGAATTAGACAACAATTGTCTAGCAAGACAACTAGAGCGGTCTCAAAGGCAAGAGCTACAGATTAAAGTGAAAAACAAGAGCCGCAGGTGACCCTGGATGGTGCAAAAACTGAGGTGAATTTAATCAAGAGAAAGGGGTAATCTAAACAACAGGAGGAGAATGTGGGCTTCACCTGAAGACGTTTTATTGGACTAGTGAATATACAAAGATTAAACAGGTTTTAATCTTCTTAAATATCATGTTTGTGAAGATTTTCATATGATTCCAACTGCATCATCAATACCCCTTTGCAAAAGATTATCCCACCTATATATGGTCTGGTTTTTAATATCGCAAGACCTGGTTAGAGGATGTTAAGCCTTCCAATTAGAAATTCTGAACATAAAAGGAATTATTGTCTTATAAACTCCCATTACAAATGGTCTGTCTGCTTAGCATATTCACACAACCTAAAGGCATTTACTAGTGACATCACAAGGGAAACGGTCTTACACACAGGTATGAAATATATGGCTCAGGACATTCTGTATCATTCTGTGAAGAATGTATTGCTCTAAATCGGAGATGATGCTTGCAAAGAGGGGGACATGAACAACTGCATGTGGCGCTCAAATGAGTTGGCTGCCCAGTTTAGCTAGAATGTATTTCCCATTAAGTATGTGTGATGGTTTCCTTCTCACATTTGATGTAAGCTGCTGTTGAAAAATAGAATTTGTTATAGAATGGGGAGTTCAAATGTCTGATGGGGACATGGATGTGCTCTTGGCATATTCAGAGACGTAGTTCTGTAATTTATGTGCTCCTGGGAGAAAACAGGCCGCTTAACATTCATGAGAAATTAGCCACAAAGAGATTCTGCAAAAAACCTTCATAGCCGCATTTCAGCATGTTACCACTTGAATACATAATCCCTTAAGGAGAAAAGTGTTGAAAAGCGAGTGGTTCAATAAGAAATGAGTTACTACCTGTAACTCCAGTTCTCCAATATTGGCCTCTTTCACACATTCACATGCTTGAATCATTCCCCGTCGTCAGACCGGGAATCCCAGGTAATCTTAAAGAGCAGTAAACAATGTTAAAAAGGCCATATGCCTCAACAACACTGCTTTTTAGTAGCACATCCACCTTATTTGAAGCAACGCGAACTTCAGACAACGAGGTGGAAGTGCCAGCTCTCCTACTATATCTCAGATTGCATAGCACAAGTGTGAGAAGAGGATATAATAAAATTAGCCTCCGACTGGCGGGGGGGGGGGGAGGGAGAGTCACATGTCAATTTATGAAAGATCACAAAGTTGGGGAACTAACACGGGTAACTAATTTCTTCTCCAGCACTGAATATTTCATATATTAGTATGCAGTACACACCAATCATAATAAATGCAATAAAAGTGGGACGCAGACTCACCTTCACTGAAAAACGTTATGTTACGCCTGTCTTACTGCCAAGTAGGCTTCCGCGTTCACATCACGGCAATAGTGTTTCGAGAGCATGTGCATATATTTCCAGGTGGCTGCACAGCAGAGGGTTCACCAAGGAACATAAGTGTAGAGTGCTGCAGTTGTAGCTACACCTTTGGTGGAATGCACCCTCACTCGTCCCTGGTGCAGACACCTGGGCTTGTTGTGAATAAAAGTGATACAGGCTGATGACCAACACACAATCCCTTGCTTGGAAAGGCGTTAACCTATTCTTGGGTGACCAAATGGCACAAACAGTTGGTCAGCAGCACAAATGTCTTTAGTTTTGTCAGTGTAAAACATATATATACAAACCTGCATACATCAATCAAGTGTTAGTATTTATCAGTTGATGTGGGATTTAGAAAGAAGGATTGCAGAATAATGGGCACATTGAGATGAAAATCAGTAGAGACTGAATTTAGGAAGGGTTCTTTCACAGTAAATGCATGGATTTCTTCTAATTTCATTGCTGAAGTGAGCCTCAAGAGAAGTGATATTTCCCATGAAAGGAATTTCAGATGTGCATTATGAATCCGTTCAAAGGGAGGCAACATGAGTTGGCTCAAAACAGTATTAAGTTCCCATGGTACTAGAGTACATCACAGTGGAGGAAAGACTCTAAAAAGTCCTTTCATAAATAGTTTTATGAGCCTTAGTGAGAAAATTATGGTTGAGATATCCTCCATTCTTAAGAGACTTGAGATAGCTTCCAGATGGAATCTTATTGACGAGTATTTCAAACCATCCTTTGCTAAGCCCAGTAAATAAATAAGTATCTCTGAGGTGTTACTATCTAATAAAATCCTTTGATCTTGAATCAGAAATAAAAATTTAAAAAAATCAATTTTGCATTGTATGCTTTTGTGGTGGCTGGCGCTCGTGCCTGCACCAGGATTTCTCTACATCCTGCTGTGAGATCCAGGTAACCAAATTTTATTAACAACTTTATTAATAACCTTTTTCAAAATCCAGAAGAATACAACATCAATCATGGTGCGTACATTGACTGACAAAACATGAGTCTCCACCCCGAAAGTATCAGCTGCTCTCTTGATGAGGCTGTTGTAAAAGGATATGTCGTCTGGTGGTGAAGCCTTTGAGGGACAGCTACAGACCTTCTCTTCAGGGCTTTCTGTGATGAGGTCATTTCACTCTTCCTTGAAAGTTCCTGTAGCTTCCTCCTCTTCTTGAGTTCCTCTTCGACGTCCTCTCGTGAGGTTCGGGGTTGATGGAACTTCGAGGGTATCCTCTTCTTCCTCAGAATTTGCGGTAGTGGAGGGTTTAGCAGGAATCCTGAACTCCTTTTGTGCCTCGTCGAACTCCTCCTTTCATTGGAGTGCCGCCATTTCTGCCTCTAGGCATCTTTTCTTCTTTTCCACCTCAAGGGCCCTTTAAGTGTCTGAAGCTGGGGCGATCCTCTTGGGTGTGGTGGATTCTGCCTCTGAAGGCATAATCTTATCCTTCGCGGCCTCTCGCCCGGCACCAGTCTTTGTCGATTTAGACTTTTCCCCTCGTCGGAATCCCTGGCATAGGATCCGTGGGGTTCTTTCGGCCGCAGCTGACCCTCGGTCGTCGTTTTCTTCGACGCCTGGGCTTCCTTTTGCACCTTCTTTTTGAGGCCCTCTGTATCTAACGGGTGAGGGGTTTTTGTTACCTTGTCTGCTTTTTTCTCGATGTCCTTGGTCATCCTTTAAGCGGTACACCTCCTCTCGGCTTCCCCTTCGAGGATCTCGACGTTTGATCCTCTGTGTCTTGATTCTGTGGTCACACCCTGTTCGTCTTCATCGCTTGAGATGTCCAAGTCACTCAGTGATACCTGCTGTTTCTGACCGATGAGCATAGCTGCATGGTGCTCCTCCCTTCGGTTTCGATGGGCCTTGAGAGTTTTCGACACGAATACCGCGCAGGCCTCGCAGTCCTTATCCTTGTGATCCCTCAGCAGACATCGTGTTGATCGTGTTGCGCAAAATTGTGGTGGCAATTAGGGCAAAATTTGAAAGGGGTATTTTCCATGGCGCCTATCTTGCCTCATTTCGGTCCATCTGCGTTCTTGTTGCTCCATCGGGATCACCCGAGGGGGAAAGGTGTCTGGAGGTCTCTCTACCTCTCTGGTGTCTTCTCGATCATTGTAGGATGTTTTTTTTCCTAAATTCCAAGATTTGCTTGGGGATTTCATCCAAAACTTCAGAGTCTCACCCCTTGCTTCCAGACCCAACGGCGAAAAAAAGAATCTGAAGATGGCTACCACATACAGGAACATCCGGGGTGCCATGTGACTTCACACAAGTGATGGACCTAGCGCCAAATGGTGGTCTACGACGCCCCACGAGAAGAAAATAAAAATAGGAAACCAAGACAATTCCGGACCTAACCACTAGATGGTGGAATAATGCACAGCATGTGAATCCAGAAAAAGTTTCATGCTACAAAACACTCCATTTGCGTCATTAGCCTCGCTGGGGCGTGCACAGTGCAAGGCCCAGCTATGCCCTCTTGCATTGCCCCTGGGTCTGTACCTGTGCCCATTGCCCATCAATATGTCGAACAGTTAGACCCTTTCAGCGCGTATCACATTGCCCCCTTGTAGCAACCGTTCTGGGGATAGTGGAACCCTCATACCTCTTTCTATGTATGTTCGAAAGGGTGCCCATATTTTATCAGAGGGATGTAAAGCAATCTGGGGAAGCACTGGCAATGATACGTTTGTTAGGTCTTTTATGGTCTCAAAGGACTGCTTCCAGTATGGTTGTTTGTACCTGTGAACAGCTCCACCACATATGAAAATACGACCCTCACTCCCCACATACACTCCAACACACGTCCGGGCCCATCACAATGACATGTAGGCGAACAGGAGTCAAATACCATAGCAGTATGTAAACATGCCGTTCTCTGTCATATCATGATACAGTTCACTTCAGTCAAGTTAAGCCTCAGGCCCTCGGACCAGGTGGTGGCGTAAGACAACTGCGCTATTGCAAGAGCTTTATAAAGCAGAGACCGTGCCTTATTGGTGTGTCCGTCAAAAAACATGTCTTCCACCCATTTTGTCTCCCTGCCACCAAACGCCTGCACCCTAGGCTATCTTGCCCAGTGAAAGAGTTGTGTTATTCTGTAGAGATTATGTGGACGTAGCAGATATTCATATTTTAAGTCGTCTTGTACCATGCACTCAGGCTCAGCGACCAAAGAGTGTGATGCAGAATGTCTCTGTTGTGCCTGGATAGAAGCTTGGTGTGTATCTTCAATGGATTTAAAGGGTGTGCTGAGAGTTTCAAGAGTTCTGTGAACCATGACTGGTGAGGACAAGCTGGGGCAATGAAGGTCATGGTACAAAGGTCCGTCTTCACTTTCATCAGTGTAGGAAGCTGGATCTGTATATACTATACCAAAGTAAGGTATAGTGGGCACAGAGTCCTGTGGATCCCCAAAGATGTAGACGAGGCTAAAGTAGATAATACCTTACTCTCGTTTGAGGTTGTGTGGTTGAGCAGTCAGGCTTATCAGAGGGCAGTGTTAAGCATTTGCTGTACACACTCAGGCAAGAAATGTCACACACTCAAAGACTGAATACAGACCAATTGTTTGTATAAAAAGTTACTTTGTGATTTTTATTATTAGAACCAAGATTTACTCAGTAGCAGGGAAAGTGATACTTTAAATACAGTGATACTTTTCAAGATACAGTGTGTACTGGTTTTATAGGAACATACAAATACTTTGCAGTCAAGAAAATGGGTTGTGTGCTCTTCAAAATACTGATAATTACTTTAAAATTACTATCTAGTTACATTTCAGTTACTTTCTACTTTTGCACCAAACAAACTAATCACACAGTGTGGGCATTGTAGGACATTAGCAAGCAGGTTAACTCTTTTGCAGACACTAAGTTACTTTGTTGTGGTACAAAAACACAGATTTGAAGTTGAAGAGTTACCGGACACCAGGACACCATCGGTTGGGTACCTCACAACTCAGGGGCTGCGGGTGCAGGGGTTTCTTTTTGTGTCAGATTCTTTTCACTGGTTCTGTTCAGGGGGGGGGGACCCTTCAGGATGAGTCTGCAGGCGTCGAGGAGAAGGCCAGATGAGGTCGTCCAATGCTAGATCCCAAGTCAGGATCGCCGGGGGGACCTCGCTGGGGTGTTGCGCTACTCGGACCGGGGGCGTCGGGTGCAGAGTGTGGAGGACTCGCCGTTCCAGTTGGATTCTGGCGCCCTGGCTTGGGTTGCTGTTGGAGAATCCCGGTGTGCATGGAAGATCAGAGGCTTTTGGAAAGGCATGGCAGTTCCCCGAGGTTCTTAGAGGCTGCTGGCTGCAGGACTCACCGGTTTCAGCTTGCAGAGGTTCCGAAGCAGGACACAGACTGGTAGGGCTGTGGCCAAGGCAGTTGTCATCGTCATCTTATCTGCAGTGCGGCTCTTCGGTCCTTCTTCTTTTTGTTGAGTCGAATCTGAAGTATGGGTTCAGGGCTGCCCCTTAAATACAGTATTTAGGGGGCGTTTTAGGGGTCTTGAGGTAGTAGCCAACGGGCTACTGCCCTTAGGATGACTAGACTCTCAGGGCGCTCACCCCACGTGGAGGGGTGGGCACCATCCCTATCCCTGGTTGGAGGGTGCCTTCCACCTGCAAGATGGTAGGCACTGAAGAGTGCGCTTCACCTCGCCTCCCCCACCTGAGGGATGGATTTGGCAGAGGTGGGCACATCTTCTGGGCTGCTCTAATTTTTCCCACATGTCTTCCTGCCGAAAATGTTGGTGAGACAGGAAGGGGGCCTGCTCCTGATAGCAGGAGAGGCTCGGGTCGCATTACAAAGGCGGCAAGGCCTTTGAAGCTCCCCTGCCACAGATGACTGTTCCTGACCTGGGGGAGGTGTGAACACCTCTGCCCAGGAAAGGCCTTGTTTCGGGGCCCGGGGAGCGAAGGCTCCCACCCCAGGCGCCCAGAAACTTGTCTCGTGGTGGCAGGCTGGTGGTCACCAGTCAGACACCCACAAGAGGCTGGTTTGGTTCAGGGGTCCCCTCTGGAAGGGACCCCTGAGTGCAAGGAATAATAAATCTGACACTGGGATCAGTGCATGTTTATTATTCTGAGATGTTTGATACCAAACATCCGAGGTTTCAGTAAAGCCATTATGGAGCTAGGAAACTCGTAATGACCAGTTTCCAGACCATATACTCAGAATGGCTTTACTGAGCACTTCTAATATCTAAGAATTGCCTTAGATATTATAGGGACCTGCCTTCTCCTGCAGATAGGCCCTCACATGAGACACAGGGCACCCTGACTTAAGGGTGACTTACCTAGGCCTCATGCAGTGCTGGGCAGGCATGGCATACAGGGATGTGTGCCATGTCGACTCTTCACATTTAGCTGCACCAAAACACGCAGGCTGCAATGGCAGTGGTGCATGTTTGTGGTGAAAGGTCTCTGAGGGTGGCATAATACATGCTGCAGCCATCAGAGGCCTTTTCCTGGCTACCATGCCCTTGGTACCATAGGTAACCGTTACCAGGAACCTATAGGTAGGCCAGAGTTGTGCCAATTGTGGAAACAATGGTACAGTTTAGGTAAAGAACACAGGCCCTGGGAACCTAATTGGCAGAGATCCAAGGCACACTCAGTCAAATTGCATTAGGTATCTGGCAAAAAATGTTAGGGGCAACCATGCAGAAAGGGCACTTTCCTACAGTCAGGAACCTGGGGATCAGGGGAAATGGCAGAAAGGAGTATGCAGCAACAGTGGACCATTTAATTGAAAGGTTTTATGGCCTGTAGCTCCAAGATGTTGATGGGGAGATTCTTTTCTTTGTCTGACCATACTCCTCTGGTCAAGAGCCCCTGCATGTGAGCTCGTGAGCCTTCAATGGAACCATCTGTTGTTAGAATTGCTCTATTTGTTGTTGAATGGAAGGCGAGTCCCACATTCAGACTCAACAGGATCCAGCAATATACGAGTGACTATTTGAAACACCTTGTAACTTGTTTTATGGCGCCACAGAAGCCCTGAATTTGCTTCCATTGGCTGTCCAGTTCTTTTTGGGTGGGTCTCATTCGGAGCCTGGAATAGGGTATAAGGCCTAAGCATAATGACATTAGACCAAGTGGAGGTTTGTATTCCCTTACTGTGACTGACAGTCTGGACCACAGGTTCTTTGCCCTGGATGGAATCTTTGTTCATCTTTCCGTAGAAGGGAAAGCTTTCCCATGTTGTATGTCTAGTATCATTCCCAAGAATTGCTGTTTGGTTTGAGGTACTGTGGATGATTTGTTGATGTTTAGTGTTAATCCTAACTTTCAGAAAAGAATGATGCAGGCGATCATTGAAATGTTTTCTTCTTTCTACGTGGGAGATTCAAACACCAATCGTTCAAGTAAGGGTATACTTGGTTACCCTGACACCTGAGGTAAGCAGCAACCTGTACAAGGCACTTGATGAAAATCCGTGGTGCTCATTTGAGGGCAAAGGGTAGTGCTTTAAATTGAAAATGATGCATTGCCACTGCAAAGCAGAGGCATTTCCTGTGCCCCAGTGTATTGGGATGTGTTAATACGCATCCTGAAGATTCAGGGACATCATGTAGTTGTTCTTCTGGAGCATAAAGAGCACTTCCTGGAGTGTGATCATGTGGAAGATCTGTTTTCTGAGAAACTTTTTTGAGTTGTAGGAAGTTCATGATGGGTCTCTCCACTGGCCTGTATTCTTTACTAGGAAGAATCTGGATTAGAACCCCTGATTCCCTTTGGCCTTTGGGACTGCGCTAATTACTCCTTTAAGGAAAAGGATGAGAATTTCATGTTGCAGCTCCTGCAAGTGAGGATGATGTGGAAGGGGTGGGGGAGAGGGATTTTTTGAAGACACTCCATGATGCGACCCCAGCGAACAATCTGTCTCACCCGCTGATCCAACGTTATGGACTCCCATATGGGAGCAATAAGGGAAATTTGATCCCAACAATCTTTGGTTGTGGATAAGTCTGGGGGCAGCTGTGAAGAGTCAAGCATGTTTTTGATTGTCTTTGGAGCTGCTCCTTTTCCATCAAGAAGTTCTGCCATAGTTCTGCCAGTTATTTCTGTTGGATATTTAACCCTGATCATACCCAAGATGTCTTAAGGAATATTATGGGCGGTTTGTTTGGAGTACTGATGGAATCCTCCTCTATAAGTATGAGATGTGCTTGAGCCACAAAAAGGTGTGAAATTGAAACAGCGAAACTGGAGAGTTCCTAGCAGTTTTACTGTATCAGTATCCGTTTTTAGGTCGAGCCTCGAGTAGCGCGCAAGCGCTGCTCTGGCGAGACTTTATGTAAGGGGGTTTCAGAAGCTGACCACACGCTCGTGCGTCGTGGCCTTTTTCGGGCGGTTACGCGCGAGCAAAAGGCCATGGTGCACGAGCGTGTGGTCAGCTCAGCAGGCTGCCGCGCTCGCTCGCCCCCGCTCCTCTCTTCCCTGTAGTTGCTTTCACTTTCGCGGCCGCATTCTTACAGCGCGCGCAGGGGCCATCTGGGTTTAATTATTTTCTTGTTTGAAAAACTGGAGCTGTGCAACACAGGAAGTGGCCGGGGCTGGAGCGCAGACTGCCTCCCAGGCCGAGCCAGCGCCCCGTCCCGTTATCTTTAGCATGTCAGGCCCCCCTCCGCTCCTCCTCGGCACACACTCACTGACACTCACTCACACACCAAAGACAAAGAGAGTCTCCCGGCCCTCCGCCCTCCCTCCCGTCCGGCTTCCTCGCAGCGTTTCCTGAGCTGCTCCGGGCAGTGATTTTAACTGGAGAAGGAATGAGAGGGAGAGCGCGGGGGGCAGGAAACTCCTCCAGCTGCTGCCCCTGACAGAAGGCAGGCGCACCGGGAAGGGGCCCGCAGCCTGACAGACCTCCGCACAGCCCCTCCGAAGACGCTCGGCTTCTGCGCTCCAGCGATGTCAGAGGAGTGTATGTGTCTTTAAGGAGCGTCTGTTTAACCGGCTGCCGGGTAAATAGTGCAGAATCTCTGCTATATGATTTTTTTACATTCCGCATCTCAACTTCAAAACGTGTGCCAAGTTTGTTTCTCACACCCCTGGGGTGTGTTATTTTTAATTCCAGGAGCCGTGTTGAAGACGGGCACAACCTCACCCAATTGTCTCTGAGAATTGTAGCAACTAGAAGCCGCCCTGTTGCGCAGCATTTTTCTTGTTCACTACACACAGCCAACTGGAAGAAGCAAGCGCTTGGATACCTGGGGCTTTAAGCGCTATATAAATAGCACATACATATCCCCCACTCGTTGTTGCTAGTCTTCCTCCCGCACCCCACAGCGGCCGGGCATCCCTTGTTCATTTGGTGATCATGAATATGTGCCCGACAGAATCAGAAAAACAAGGTATTTAAAAATAGCAAATCGTGTTTGCTCGGGTCACGTCACTTCGTCAGCACTGGCATTCTGGGAAAGATCATGCCGCTGCCCACGGGGAAACGTGTTTTGATTAATGAGTTCAGGTCCAGACCCCTGTGTGCTGTGCTGGATGGTGGCGCTTTACTCAAATGTTGGCATGCCATTTCCTGCCTGTTGGTGCGGTTTTTGCAGATGAGTTGCCTCCGGATTAGCTTCTTGAAAAAGGATCGGAAGTGAAAGTCCATGATTAAGATTATGAATTTGGAATTAAATATGAGTCAGGTTGTTGCAAAGTTCTGCTTTAACTAAGTGTTTGTTTTCAGTACATTTTCTGTAGTGAGTTAATCCCGGAATTTGCGCTACACATTGGGCAAAGGGTACCCTGGCATAGTATGTTGGCTCATGGCTGTGTTGCCCTGTGTACCATTTTGTAAGGGTGTTTCTTTTTTCCCCTCTTTTTGTTTGAATAGGGCTCGGTTTTCAAGAATGCATTTGGGAGTTGAGGTGAGGCGTAGGGTGGTTTGGTAGTTCTTAAATCGGAGAGGGGACAGAAATTGCAAATCATTTGACTCAGCCGATTCTCATACCATGAAGTGGAAAGTTGCTGTGTGCCATGAAGTGTTATAGATCATCCTTTCTGAGATGACAAATATTCAGTATACCTGATTTCTAATTTTGCTTCAGTATCCTAGAACAAATTTATTATTGAGACAGATAAGTGTATGCCTCCTCTGCTTTAAAGTCTCCGATGGCCCCAGATAGCCAACACTTCAAACAAATCTTGCAAGTCACCAAGAACAAGAAGCAACAAGCTGGGCAAACTTGGCTCAGTAGCATGAACCTGGATGGATTTGAAACCCAACTTTATGCCAAGTCACTTGGATTTACCCTGGGCAGCCATCGTGCAAATCACTGAAAAAAGTGAAACCTTTCTTCTCTGTAAGAGACTTCAGAACTGCCATTCGAGCCCCTATATCTTCTGTATGGTGGCTGAACACTGCTCCGCAGCCTTCCAGACTCTACACTGGCCATAGGATGCCTCATAAAGGGCCCGAAGAAATCTCACTAGAACAAAGCAACCCTGATGGAAATACACTGGCTCCCAGCCTGCACCATCTTCAAAATCAACTGAATCTTCTACAGAGCCATTGGACCAGTAACCCAGCCCATCTGATTTATGAGCTCACCACCTGCAGTGACTCTGCACACCTGCAGATAGGTCACATCAGATGGGAGGAGTGCAAAAAAAAAAAAAGAAAAGCATAAGGTCTTTTCCATCTATGCAAACAGGATTTACAGTGATATCCTCGTATCTAAGAAGGCAGCCCAAACTCTGCTCCAATCTAGGGATGAGCTAAAGACACACCTCTTTTAGAGAACACTACATCACAGTGAAGTAACTGTATCTAGGCCACGTTTGCACTTTGCTAAACATACAGGTAGGCTATTTGTTTGCTGTAAATTTCCCCAAGTAAAAAAAACTCAGAGTGCTATCTTCTTCTGCAACGAGAGTATTTGGATATTTGAATTGGGTTGTTAAAGAAAGCCTGCGTTTTTGTATTGATTTTTATTTTGCAAAGTGCAATATGTGGCTACGTGGTTGATTCAGTAAACTTGTCTAACAAGACACCCTAATTTTAGAATACTGAAAAAAAATCAAAATAAGTAATGCAGACTGTTAAAAATGGAGGAACTCCAGATCTAACGAAACTGAGAGCATTCCACTGAGGATAAAACAGGTTTCCCTGCTTTCTAAGTTCCCATAAAGGTGTTGGGTTCTTGGTTTGAGGGAAGGCTATTCATGAATCTGCATCCCTAGCCATTCCCCAACAAAATCTGGATGGTGAAACTCCAAACTTCTATACAAAGGCTAATAGGTTAACCGATTCTGGTCCTGCTGCCGCATCTGCCTTTCTTATCTCTGCTTGTTTGCAGATGAAATAGAAAATGCAGGCAGCCCATTTGTACTGGAAAATCAAATACTGTTAAAGGTGTCCAGACATTTGGCACTTTCAACCTTACTACTCTCTGCTTTAATTAATACCACATCTACAGTGACATCTAGTCTCGCACGATGTCTCAGTGAGTTAAACAAAGGATGTGGCATCTCTAATGATCTCTAGTGAATTTAAATCGCTGCAAGGTTACCTCAGCCATCTACCGTTCCAAGTTTGATAAACTGAGCACCATAAATTGTATTAGGGTAATAGCGCCACCTGGTATTTACATAAGTGCATACCGAAGAAGTGCTGTGTGAAGCCTGTACACAAGAAAGCAGATTGTTATTGTTTAGTGAATACTTTTCTTGATGTGTTGTTATCAGTGTTCTTACGATGGGCAGTTCACACAGAAATGTGCCTACAAGACCTGGTCAGGGGGAGTAAGCGCTATATAAATACAATTTACATTGATGTCTGCTGTTTAGTAGCGTGAAAGGGTCCCTGCCAGGACAACAGGAAATGGAAGACAAAGAAAAGCAATGACCTCCTGAGGCTGAGTGACAGCATCATTAGAGGGGAGGGCTCAAAGAAAATGGTGCACTTTTGTTGTGAATTTCTGCCAGTCTCCAGCAAAAGGCACGTCTAAACATTTAATCTTCACTTCCCGCTCACCAGCTTGTTGACTGTAGTCGGAAGGAAAGTGATATGTCTTCGGTGGAATCCTTGTGCGTGCCCTTTTTGCCCCTAATGTTCCTCCCCTGCCCCTTGCTTTTGTCATGTCTAGAAGACAGGTACATGGACAATACCTCTGTGCTCCGTGGTGCTCTCATGTGGATTTTGCAATGGGTAACCGATTAATGCCAACAATGCTGTTCAAAGCTTTCTACGATATTGGCTGTTCCGTCCCCGCCACTTTTTTTTTAGAATAATTAGACAAAAACGTGACTGTATTTGCAGTTGCTCGCATGAGCGGCCTTTCAATCACGCCCCGTACACATCACTGTGTCACACGCTATGCGGCCTCTGCAGGTCTTCCAGATGCCCTTTTGCACAACTCTCCCTCCCATGTACTCTGGCTGCAAGAAGTGCGAGCAAGCACCAGGCCTTTTCCCCCCTCCACTGCTCTGTCAATCTACTGGGCATCTGGGTGTTAGCAAGGGTAAAGGTTGGTAAACAAACTGCCATCTTTCCAGCAGAGGTACGCTTTCATGGAAGAGCTTCGATTTTCATGGCAAATCGCCTTTCCTGCGGCACTTGGAGAGGATGGTGGTTCCCCAGTGGCGTAGTGCAAAATGATGCCCCCTCCTGCAGAATGTGACGAGGGGCTCCCAAGTCTCAAGATCTCTCAAATATTCACAGACTTTGAGCTTAATGGGGCCCCTGAAGTGTCGGGCCACCTGAAAGCCCCTCTGCCCCCCTGCAGTGCAGGGCTGCAATGACCTGTGATACGCCCCTGGGTTTCCTTTAATATGCTTGTAGTCTCATCAATCTCATTAAGGCTGGGTTTAAGGTCTTCAGCTGGAAACCGAATGTAAGCACATTAAGAAGACCGGACACATGTCTGCACACATGAAATAAAATAAATACTAAAATCTTAACTAAAAGGCAAAAAAAAATCTAGATTCACAAAGTATATATTGTTGGCATTTTTATTTAGATATTTTGCGCTGTAGATCAAGGAAGGTCTGCTGTATCTCGGAATACCCAATTACCCTGTAGTTTCTTAATGCAATTTCGACATGGTCCATAGCTCTGTGCAGTCATTTTGAAAATGCACAAGCAAGAGGAACAAGCATTGACATAGCCAATAGGTCTCGCCTTTGGGACCTTATAAGTGTTTAGTTATCCAGCACAATATCCTTGGTGCAACAACATAAACTGTTGCATGGCTAAACACTTATAAGGTCCCAAAGGCGAGACCTATTGGCTATGCCAATGCTTGTAATAGTTTGCAAGGCCTCATCAACATGTTTGGCAAATAAAGTGGCTCCATCAACTGGCATGTCTGATATTTTCACTTGGACTTTAGGAAAAAAATAAGCACACCGAAGACAAGCTTGCCCTCACAGAATAATTGCCCCTGTTGCACCTTCAATAACGATATTCCTGGCTACGTCCCTCTTATCTTACGAATGAGGTAAATTAGTGGTGAGGTGTCAAGCAAATCAGTTGATCCTAACGGCCAAGAATCATTAAGGTGTTTGCGGCCTAAATAGAAGAAGCCACCACAAAACCAACCCTATGCCTAAATTGTCAATGAGTCTCCCATACCTATGGGGGGGGTGCAGAGAAAGGTTTAATTGGGCTTTTTGACCGTCGTTGAGGTACTGAGGTTATCACAGAATCGGTCTCAGAATGGCCGTAAGTCAGGCTGGTTCTCTCTGTACTACTTCTCCAAATGATAAGCCACAGGTGGAACTGTGGTGGCATTTTAATTAACTTCTGGCCCTCTAACCAGATGAAATCCAGTATAAGAACAGATTTCATAGCCTTACGTTGTTTGTTTTTTAAAATCCTACAAAAAGCATTAATGTTCCACTGAAGACATAGGCAAGTTGAATTTTAAAACAGCTCTCTCCACTAATGCATGGAATTGGGCTATATCTTCCGAAGGTCCACCCGGCTGAATGGGATACTTGTCACCCTCTTTCGGTGCCACATAATCATCCAAATAGTCTGTACTGTCCTTTTGAGGCAATTCACATTCTTCTTCCATGTCAAAATAAAGTAACTTTGAGAATATACTTCTCCCATATCCTTTTGAGTTGGTGGCACCAAGATAGGTGTTCCTATATTTGAAAACAGAGGTATTGGAGGTTGGAGGTGCTGGTGTTGTGGCAGGCGCCTGTGGGGGTGGAGGAGACGATGGATGTGGTGATGGCAGTGGTTGTAGAGGTGGAGTGGGCATGAGCCGAGGCACAAACTGTAGTAGCCTTTGAAAAGTGTCAATCATCTGCTGGATTGTGGTAAAATAAATGCAGCAAGCACTTGAAATATTTCAGTTTTGAAATTGGCACAATATCTGTTACAAGGCTGGCTAGAATGGCATGGCTCAAAATCCTGCAATTACAAATCATAGTCATTGTAGGCACTGGCTTCATATAAAGCATCACACTCAAATTCTGGCATATAATGAACATCCAACTGAGCTGGGCTACAAACAGTCTCTGAGACATCTTGCTCTCTGTATTCCTCTTCAAATTCAGACGCCAGAATCTGTGTTGCAAGATTCGCCATCACTTGAATGGATGTTAAGGTAATCGGTGTGGCAAAAACTGTTGTCAAATGTATAGTTCTCAACAGAGTCAATGGAGTCAACGTCAATAACTGGTTCATCCTTGGTGGTGTTGTCGACAATGTCATTGCCGACGAAGCTCTCCACATTGATGGGAATGTTGAAGATGATTCGGTCAATGATGTAGACTGTGATGATGGCCTCTTCGTCGACGATGGTGTCATAGGTGAGAATGTAAGGTCGTTAACGGAGGATCATTCTTCGAAGTCACTGGAGGAGACAGAAAATCAGTTTGATGGCCCAGAGGTTGATTATTTTGCAAATATGTTTGTGCAGACTTACGTTCATGATGTTTTAAGTGTTTCTCTGAGGAAACCTCAATGCCATTATGTGAGAAGAGAGCAGCTTGCACTTTTGGTTGTAGATCCAATTCAGTAAAATCCTTGTTTCCTATTTTGCCCAGCCTCCTTGGAAGTGTTTGGTGTAGCACTTTTCACGGAATCCCCCCCGATGAGGGGCATCCCCTTTAGATGGATGATATTTCTTCTTTTCCAACAAATAAAGGGCCAATCCCGGTCTTTCAGAGATTTTGAAGGAAAAGTATTACAAATATGTAGGAAGCAATTCCCAATCCAACGTGGAGTGAGACAGGGATGTGTGTTAGCTCCCACACTTTTTACTCTTTTTATCAATGGCGTGGTCGATTTTTTAGATCGAGATGGGTGTGATGCCCCCAAAATCGACGCAAGAAGATCTCCTCCTCTCCTTTTTGCCGATGACACCCTACTTATTTCCAAATCCCCGCAAGGTCTCCAACAACTCCTGAATGACTTCACTCGGTTCTGCGATGAGTGGGGCCTGGTATTAAATGAGGACAAAACAAAATATATGATTTTCACAAGAGGAACTGCGAAACCATCCAAAAGACGTTTGTTTGTAGGAAGTAGTCATTTGGAGCAAGTAGATGTTTTTGATTATCTGGGTATCCGCCTGACCCCCAACATACATTGGGCTCCCCACATTAAGAAAGTGAAACTGTTGTTAATACAGCAGACCGCTCACATTAGCAAAATTCATAGAAATACGCTGTGTAGGCAAGTGGCCCCAGCCCTGGAAATTTCTAATATTAAGGCTCTAGGGGGGACCCTCTATGGAGCAGAACTTTGGGGTACTTGTAACACAAATTGTTTGACTAGTGTAGAGAATCGTTTTCTTAGATCTCTTTTAGACTTACCTCCCAGTACCCCTCTGACTCCTCTCTATTTGGATTTTGCCCATAGACAGCTGGTTCACAAGTTAGACTACAAATTATTCATGTTTTGATATCTTGTGTGGTCTGTTGAAGAGCTTACCTCCTACCGTGAGGTTCTGTCTGGACTTTTGAAACTCTCCCAGGTAACCTCGATTTAATGGTTTTGTACATTGAGAGATTTATTGCAGAAGTTTGGGATGGAGGCGTTCTGGTCAAATCCGGAAAGTCTGGCTCTTATCCAGAGGGCCAGGGTTAAAGTGATGTTCTGGGAAACAATAGCTGAGAAGGAGTCGGTTAAATCAGAGGGTAGTTTGACCCAGGAGTTCCTTAATTTTAAATTTGTTCCCCGTTATGAGGACACTATTGCTGAAATTGTTCCCCTCTGGCACGCAAACTTTGTTTTACAATTTCGTTACAAGACTTTACCTACTAAACTGTTTTGTATTAAGTGGCGTTGTAATGCTTTGAACGATGATCCCTGTCCTTCGTGCAAAGTCAGCCCAGAATCTACTATTCTTCTGTCCAAACTACATATCCTTGAGGAAAAAGTGGATAATTCCATTATGCAGATTGGTGTGTCCTGGCTATTACCTAGAGGTGTTAAGAATCTTGTATACAGATACACCCAGGGTAATAGTATTTGGCCTGGCCAAATATTGGCATGCACTTCCGATTAAGCGTTCTAGTGTATTGTATGAAGTACCCCATTTTTTACTATTTTTTGCTATTTCTACTTTTTAAACTATTTTATGGCATTTATGTGTTTTAAAAAAAAAAAAATTTATATTCTGTTCTTAACTTGTCTTGTGCTCTGTACTTTTTAAGATGTTTGTGATCGAAATAAAGTTAAAATGTAAAGGTTTAAAGGTAGGAAGCTGGCTCTCAATACACTATACCAAAAAGAGATATAGTGTGCAGAAACTCCAGTGGATTCCCAGAGGCTTTACAGAGGCGAAAGTAGATAATACTAACATCTTATTCTTGCTGAGTTTTGCCCCGCCCCCCTCCCCCCCCCGTCTTTTCACCAAAAAGGAGGTGAGGACAGGAGGGGGGCCTGCTCCTTCTAACAGGAAAGGCTGGAGTCGCGTTACAAAGTTGGAAAGGCCTTTGAAGCTTCCCGCCACAGATGGCTCTTCCTGACCAGGGGGAGGTGTGAACACCTCCACCCAGGACAGGCACTGTTTTCGACATCTGAGCGCGAAGGCGCTCACCCCATGGGGTCAGAACATTGTTTGGTGGTAGCAGGCTGGTTTAGGCCAGTCGGTGACCACACTAAGGGTTGGTAGGTTGCAGGGGACCCCTCTAACGGGTCATCTGTGTGCAATTTGTAAATAAATCTGACATTGGAATCAGTGCAGGTTTATTATGACGAGATGTTTGGTACTGGACATCCCATACTTCAGTGAAGCCATCATGGAGCTGGGGGAAACTCGTAATGACGAGTGTCCAGCCCATTTACTTACTATGGCTTCCCTGGTCACTTACAATATCCAGGAATCAACATGATATTGCAGGGACATTTCTGCTCATGCAGATATGACCTCACAGGAGATATAGTGCACCCTGCCGTAGGGCTAAGGCCTGCTAGAGGGTTATCTTACCTATATCCCATGCAGTGTCTGTGGGCATGGAACACAGGGATATGTGCCATGTCGATTCTTCAGTTTTGTCTTCACCAAGACACGCAGGCTGCAGTGGCAGGGTGCATGTGCTTGGTGAGGGGTCCCTTAGGGTGACACAATTTGTGCTGCAGCCCTTAGGGACACTCTTTGTCCACAAGGCCCTTGGTACCAGGGGTACCTTTTACCAGGGACTTGTATGTGAGCTTAAGTGGTGCCAACTGTGGAAGCAATAGGTACATTTTTAGGGAAAGAACACTGGTACTGGGAACCTTGTTAGCAGGGACCCAGTACACTTAAATCAAAGTTGCATTAAAAATCAGGCAAAAAGTAGGGGGTAGGGAATACTCCAAAAAAACACGTTTCCTACAAAATGTCACAGCATGAAGGCTTCCGTTTAGGATAAAGGCAATAAAGACATCTGTCATGAGGGTCATCAGAATAGACTTTCTTCTCTCTCTGTCAGCAATGGTGACATATGGTGACAGTGAGTAACTAAAAATATTTCCCTGCCCAGAAAATAAAGATTTTTCCCTAAAAACAATTTACAGTAGGGGGATGTTAGAGATGGGGGTCTCTAGTTGGCAATGGTTTGCACCTTCTCCAAGTAGGGACCCTTCCTTCTAGTCAGGATAAGGGAGTTACACTCCTAAAATAACCCCTGCTTACCCCCTTGGTAGCTTGGCACGAGCAGTCAGGCTTATCTTAGAGGCAGTGTGTAAAGCATTTGCACATAACCAACAGTAATACAGTGTAAGCACTACAAAAGGACACCACACCAGTTTAGAAAAATATCCAATATTTTTATATACTTAAGACAAGACCAAAAATGATAAAAATCCACAATACATTACTTCGAAATCTTCAGTTATCAAAATAACCTTGAAAAACAGTTCCTTGAAGTCGATAGCTCCCTCTGGGGCTATCACGGCGTCGTGAACAAACAAATCCAAACAGTTCTGACTGACCGCGGCGTCGCGGGCCAGCTACGGTGTCGGGAAGACCCACAAAACAGTACCTTTAGAAATGCAGGGCGTCGGAGACCTCTCATTGAGCTTCCGAAAGCACAGCGTCCGCAGGCGTCGGTTCCGGAGGTCGGTGCAGGAGTCGTCGGGCCCTTGAAGTCACACGTGTTGCAGGTCGAACTCCTCGCGGTTGAAGTCAGGAGCGCTGGCGTCGGGTACTGCGGTGCTAAGTGCAGCGGTGCGGCGTGCAATGCCCTCAGGTCGCAGTGCGAGCAGTGGCTCGGTGGCGGCGCCAGGTGGCGGCGGTGAGACCAGAGTCGCGTGCGAAGTGATGCGGTGCTCGTCGCGGTGCTGGCAGGTCACGGTGCAAGCAACGGCATCGTTGTTGCTGAAGGGCTGTCGTCGGCTGATGAACTGGAGTCGATGGCGCCGGCAGGCCAAGGCTGTGGTGCAGGATGAGGGCGGTGTGTCGTGTAACTTTACGAGCGGTGCCCTTGAACCACGGTGCAGGCAGCGGCGTCGATTTCGGCGTGGAGCGCCATCGTTGGGGATACCAAGGCGGCGTCGTGAAGCGAGGCGGAGTGCGGTGCCCACAGGTCGCGGTGCAAGCAGCGGCTCGTGGCGGCATCAGCAGGCATCGGTGAGACCAGGGTTGCGGTGCGGCGGTGCCCTCTGCGGTGCCTTCAGGACACGGAGTCAGCAGCGGCGTTGGGTTGCTTTTTCATCTGTTGCAGCACAAAAACACACAGTCCCCAGTGCTGAGGGCAGAAGAACTTGAAGTCTTTGCTGTTCCTGAGACTTCTTGAACAGGGGGCAAGCTCTACCTCAAGCCCTTGGAGAAACTCACAAAAATAGATTGCAGAAAGTTCAAGTCCAGTCATTTCACTGCCCAAGACAGAAGCAACCACTGCAGGCCAACACAGCAAAGCACACAGCAAATTGGTAGTTCCTCCTCACAGCTTCTCCAGCTCTTCTTCTTGGTCCAAAAGAGTTCTAAAGTTCAGGGTGTAGTGTAGCTCCTATTTCCCTAATAGGCTCTGCGCATTGGAATAATATATCCTATAGGTTTGACATAGGACTAAGGTCAGTATGTCCCTATCGAGTATATTAAACTTAATTACTTGTGCCAGCTAGCTCAGAGGCCACTAGAAACTCCTTGACGACAAGAAGGGAGTAGTTTCTGGCAGCCGCAAAGACATGACCACTTTGTTTCCCTTTAGAATCAGAACGTGTCCCAGAGTCGTGGAAACAATAGATAACTATTTCACTCAGCTCAATCGTGCATGCTTAGTTTTCCTCAAAGTTACACAGAAAGAACAGACGGGCGTTTCAATAAAAGATTTATTGAACAGTCTTGTTTCTGGTGTAAGTAAAATGTGCTGTTACGATCACAAGACAGTATGCGCGATAAATAATGTACAGTGTGAGCAGTAGAAATAAATAATACTGCGATAGCATTATCTTTTAGTATATATGCATTTACATAAATGACACAGACTAAAAATGCGAGTACTCCTACGATGCGTTTCTAACCTAGTTCTACCCCAATGTACCTAACCTAGGTGTAGGGAGAGGTATGAAGTAGGTGAAGTATTCCTTACTATGGTATACTAAGAGTATGTTAAGTCTAGTATGCCAAGTATGCCAAGAGTCCCTCTAGGTTCTAGTCAGCTCCATACCTGAAGAATGAGAGAGGTAGGAATCTCTTTGCCAGACTCGAACTCAACACCCCGCAAGGGAAGTCAGATCACTGGAAGCTGGACTCTCTGCGTGCAGGGATGACAGCGTCTTCTCAGTGCGTCAGGCCGGGAAACGGGCTCCTCTGAAGTCGAGGTCTCCTCTGATTTACAGGGGCTAGGGAAGGTATATTTATACCTGAGAATTACCTCAGAATGTTAGCATTGACGTGAGTCGGACAGCGGAACACGTCATGAATGAACCCCTAAGGAATAATGGTTCATGCATAATATATGAGTCCTTGAAGAAATCAATAGTCCTGGGCTAGGGAAACTCCCGCAGCCTAAGGGTCTGTTCTTCACAAACTCGTTGTGACGTTAGGGTGGACGGATGTCGAGACCATGCCTGTATTTGGAGTGCACGGTTTAATGCCTAAATAAGGACTGGGATTTTATGCCTATATAAGGGCAGGGCGAATTGTGCCTATATAAGGACATGATTCTGGAAAGCCCGTTTATGGACACCCTAAGAGGAATACAACAAGGGGATTGGGCCGCACTTTTTATAGCCCAAAATCCTTTGTCCTCTCAGGCAGAGGGTGTCTGTGCCCAGCCAGAACCAGTTCTGCCCTCTCTGGTGTGGCTTCCTGGCAGGAGGTGGAGACGGCATTGTCAGAGGCAGACCAGGCCCATTCAGGTGAAAGGAAATCTCGTCCCCTACTCTAAATGCAGCCCAGGTCTATTCAGCCCTTTCCTGACCCACCTAGACATCTGGAGCCACTGCTGCTCCCCAGCCCCGGTCATCCGAAACCCAGACAGCAGAGGCCTGCTGGATGGCTGAGCAAGAAAATACCTACTGTCTAAAAGTGGTATTTTCAAACACAGAGTGTAAAAATCATCTTTTCTAAAAGATGCATCTTTAGATTCTGAGTTCAGGCATACTAAACTTTATTTTTCTACCTAGTTCCCAGGGCCAGTTATGTTTATAAGATGTTATAAACAAACTCTCCGTTCTGTCCTATGGGAACAGGTAGCCTTGCAATAGTGAAAAACGAAATTGGCAGTAATTCACTATCAGGGCATGCCACACATACACCAGGGCATGTCCTACCTTTCACATACACTGCACCCTGCCCAAACAGGTAGGGCCTCAGCTTCTTCAGGGCCCAGACCACAGCGAAAGCTTCCCTTTCTATGGCACTCCACCTCTGTTCCCTGGGGAGTAGTCTCCTGCTAAGGAAGACTACAGGCTGGTCTAGGCCCTCTTCGTTCAGTTGTGAGAGAACTGCTCCCACACCATGCTCTGAAGCGTCAGTCTGCACAACAAATTCCTTGGAGAAGTCAGGTGCCTTAAGCACGGGCGCCGTGCACATGGCGGCCCTTCAGGGCATCAAAAGCCTTCTGGCAGGACTCAGTCCAGATCACCTTCTTTGGCTGTTTCCTGGAAGTCAGCTCTGTTAAGGGGGCAACAATGGTGCCATAGCCCTTAACAAACCTCCTGTAGTACCCGGTGAGACCTAAAAAGGCCCTCACCTCTGCCTCAGTCTTGGGGGGCTCCTAAGCCAGAATGGTGTCAATCTTGGGCTGTAGGGGCGCCACCTGGCCGCTTCCTACCTGGTGTCACAAGTACACCACAGAACCCTGCCCGATCTGGCACTTACTGGCCTTGATCGTGAGGCCCGCCCTCTGCAGAGCCCTCAACACTTCCCTGAGGTGCTGCAAGTGTTCTTCCCAGCTGGAACTGAACACTGCAATCCTCCAGTCCAGCCAACACCTGGTTGACCAACCTCTGAAAGGTGGCAGGGGCATTCTTCAACCCAAAGGGCATCACCCGGAACTGGTAATGTCCTTCTGGGGTTGAGAATGCGGACCTCTCCTTGGCCCCATCGGTTAAGGCAATCTGCCAGAACCCAGACGTTAAATCAAACGTGCTGAGGAACTTGGCAGCTCCCAACCGATCAATGAGCTTATCAGCTCTGGGGATGGGGTGCGCGTCAGTCCTGGTGACGGCATTGAGCCCACGGTAGTCCACACAGAACCGCAGTTCTGGAGTGGCACCGGGTGCAGCAGCCTTTGGGACCAAGACCACTGGGCTGGGCCAAGGACTGTTGGAGGGCTCGATCACCCCCAACGCCAACATCTAAGAGACCTCCTCTTTGATGCTGGCCCTGACCCGGTCAGTCAACCAGTAAATCTTGTGTTTTACAGGAGGGCTGTCACCAGTGTCCACGTCATGGGTACACCAGTGAGTAACACCTGGGGTCAGAGAGAACAGTGGGGCAAACTGTCCCAACAACTGGTGACAGTCGCTCTGCTGCTCTGGGGTCAGTGTAGGGGAGAGGATCACACCTTCTACTGACCCATCATGCTCCTTGGTGGACAGGAGGTCAGGGAGAGGTTCACTCTCCTCTTCCACCCCATCATCTGTTGCCAAGAGCATACTCACTTCGGACCTCTCGAAGTGGGGCTTGAGACGGTTCATGTGGAGGACCCTCAAAGGGTTCCTGGGAGTCTGCAAATTCACCAGGTAGGTGACATCACCTTTGCGCTCCACCACCTCAAACGGCCCAGTCCACTTGTCCTGCAAGGCACAAGGTTCCACTGGGGCCATGACCCACACTTTTTGCCCAGGTTGAAATTTGACCAGAGTGGCATTTTGGTCGTACCACTTCTTCATTTCTTCCTGGCTTGCTTCTAGGTTCGCCTGAGCGAGTTTCCTGAAGCAGGCAGTTTGGTTTCTGAAGGCCAGCATGTAACTAAACACATCCTGGGGAGTTTTCCTGGGAGCTGCCTCCCAGCCTTCCTTCACCAAACTCAGAGGTACTCTTACAGGGTGACCATACAGAAGCTCAAAGGGACTGAACCCAAGAGACTTCTGTAGCACCTCCCTTTATGCAAAGAGAAGGCATGGCAAGAGGACGTCCCACTTACGCCTCATGGGTTCTGTTAGACCCTTAATCATGCCCTTCAAGGTCTGGTTGAATCTCTCCACCAGACCGTTACCTTGGGGGTGGTAAGGAGTGGTGAACTTGTAGGTTACACCACACTCCTTCCACAGGGATGTCATATACTTGGATATGAAATTGGTCCCCCTGTCAGAAACCACCTCTCTGGGAACCCCACACGGGAAAAGATCCCCATTAACGCCCGGCCCACCACTGGCACCGTCGTTGTCCTGAGAGGGATTGCCTCTGGGTACCGGGTGGCATGGTCCACCAAGACCAGGATGTACCTGTTGCCCATGGCTGTCTTTGGATCCAGTGGCCCGACAATGTCCATCCCTACCCTTTCAAAGGGTGTTCCAACAACTGGAAAAGGTTGGAGAGGAGCTTTGACCTTCCTCCCACTCTTACCACTTGCCTGGCAAGTTTGGCAAGACCTACAATGTCCATCTGACTGCCTTCGCATTTGGGGCCAGAAGAAGTGGGTGACAAGCCTGTCAAAGGTCTTGTCCCACCCCAAATGTCCTGCCAAAGGCACGTCATGAGCCAGGCCCATTAGGAAGGTCCTGAAGCGCTGGGGTACCACCAGCACACGGGCTGACCCAGGCTCAGCGACCTTAGGCTCACTATACAGGAGACCATTCTCCCAGTAGATCCAATGTGATTCGCCTGATCACCAGCTGCCTGGTCTGCAGCCTGCCACCGCAGACCATCCAGAGAAGGGCATTCTTTCTGCTCCCTGCAGAATTCTTCCCTGGTGGGACCCCCTTCTTGCTGCCAATGGGTCAGCTCAGAGATGTCCCCCAGTTCAGCTACCTGCTCCCCTGTAGGCACCGGGGCGTCCCCCTCAAGGTCAGCCTCCTCCCGGTCTGTGGGAACTTCAGGGGCCGGTTTCCCGCGCCCCCTGCCCTTTCTCTTGGCAGGGACCTGGGTCACTGTTACAGGCTCCAGTTCCTTCTGATCACCCTTTCTGGCCGCCATTGACCGAGTGGACACGCATGTCCACTCTGGCAACCCAGGCATCTCCAAGTGAGACCTGAGCTCAACATCCTTCCACAAGGACTGCTCAAGGTTGTTACCTAGCAGACAATCTACAGGCATCATAGGGCTCACAACCTCCCTCAAGGGATCGGAGACCCTCCACCATACACTGGCGCTCTGAGTTGTCTACAGCAACTACTTGGTGGAATGCCCCTGGGACTACCTGCTCTTCAGAGACCAGGTGATAACGGACTGAGGTCACACTGGCTCCAGTATCTCTGAGAGCCTCTACCCTTTTCCCATTGATGGTCACCCAGGTGCTGTATTTCTTTGTGTTAGGGGGCACCTGGTTTCCTGGGAGCATCTCACTGTCCCCTAGTGAGACGAGGGTCATTTCTGCGGGATCCCCACCCTCCTGTGGGCACACCTCCTCCCCAAGCGCTACACTAGCCAACACCTTGGACTGCCCACCGGTGGGTGGCTGTGCCCTCTTGGGACACTGGGGGTCCCCCTTCAAGTGACCCATCTGGTCACATGCAAAACACTTGCGGGGGCGATCTCAGCAGGCTTTAATGAAGAGACCACTGCTTTCTTATCTCCTGGGGGATGGGAACCTTTACCCTGGGTGCTAGTTTGGGGCCCTTTAGAGAACTCCTGTGCTTTACCCTTGTCCCCCCCACTTTTCTGCTGGGGACCCTGCCCAGCTTTGGCTGAGTCTCCCCCAAACGCTTTCTTGTGGACCCCGGTACTCACCCAGCGGTCCGCCTCCATAGCAAGCTTCCTGGGGTCAGTTAGCTTACTATCAACCAAGTGCTGGCGCAGATCTGCAAAACATAGACTAGACTAGTGCTCCCATGCAATCAAATTGTAGAGCCCCTGATAATCTGTCACATTACTGCCCTTCACCCAGCCATCCAGTGACTTGCAAAACGAATCTACACATTCCAACAAAGTGTTGACATCAGTCTTCTTACTGGACCTAAACTGATCCCTGTACTTTTCAGGAATGAGACCATACCTAGTGAGGAGAGCGTCCTTCATGTCAGCGTAGGTGAGGTTCTGCCCCTTTCCCAAAGCTATCAGGGTATCTCTTGCTTCCTCTGGAAAGAGGCCATAACCCTGCCCCCCAATTCTTTTCAGGGACCCAATTCATGTGAATGGACGACTCGTACCCTTGTAACCACCTCTGTATGTCATCTCCCTTCTTGAATTCCTTGCCTACATTCTTGGGGATGTGCACAATTCTATCTGCCTGCACTGATGAATTGCTGCCACCATCTGAGCTGGGACTACTCCTTTGTTCCAGCTCCTTAAGACTACTCTCATGATCTAAGATCATCTTCCTTTCTTCCATGGCTATTCTTTTCTCTTCCCTCTCATTTTCCATCCTGAGTTTCTCCAATTCGAACTTCCTTGCTTCCCGCCTGTCCTCCAGCTCCTCTGGGGACAGGCCACTGCTGCCTGGTCTGGAGGGTTCCCCTTCTCCCAAAAGCACATCCACCCTAGGAGTAGGCTCCGCTGCCTCTCCACTGAGATCTCCAGATTGCCCACTGGCATGTCTGGCTGCTACCCAGGCCCTTTGTAGCTCCTCCTTCCTAGTGAGGCCTCTGACTTGGGACTTTTAGGTTTTTGCAAATCGCTTTCAATTCTTTCACATTGTATGATTCCAACCTATCCTCCTCAAAGGCAACTTCCAGGGATGCAACAGATGATGCTCTTGATTCAGGCATGACGAAGTAGCAAGTTCAAACTGGCAAGATCAAAAATAGGCCAAAAAGGAACCAGTATGTGGCATGTAATGGTCTGCGATATGGTAGTAGTGCACACTAATCACTGTAAGTCAAGTGCAAACACAAGTCTTATCCTCACCGCTGACAACCAATGTTAGAGATGGGGTCTCTAGTTGGCAATGGTTTGCACCTTGTCCAAGTAGGGACCCTTCCTTCTAGTCAGGATAAGGGAGTTACACTCCTAAAATAACCCCTGCTCACCCCCTGGGTAGCTTGGCACGAGCAGCCAGGCTCATCTTAGAGGCAGTGTGTAAAGCATTTGCACATAACCAACAGTAATACAGTGTAAGCACTACAAAAGGACACCACACCAGTTTAGAAAAATATCTAATATTTTTATATACTTAAGACAAGACCAAAAACGATAAAAATCCACAATACAGTACTTAGAAATCTTCAGTTATCAAAATAACCTTGAAAAACAGTTCCTTGAAGTCGATAGCTCCCTCTGGGGATATCTGGCTGACCGCGGCGTCGCGGGCCAGCTACGGTGTCGGGAAGACCCGCAAAACAGTACCTTTAGAAATGCAAGACGTCGGCGACCTCTCGTTGAGCTTCCGAAAACACGGCGTCCGCAGGCGTCGGTTCCGGAGGTCAGTGCAGGAGTCATCGGGCCCTTGAAGTCACACGTGTTGCAGGTCGAACTCCTTGCGGTTGAAGTCAGGAGCGCTGGCGTCGGGTGCTGCGGTGCGAAGTGCAGCGGTGCAGCGTGCGATGCCCTCAGGTCGTGGTGCGAGCAGCGGCTCGGTGGCGGAGTCAGGTGCCGTCGGTGTAACCAGGGTCGCGGTGCGAAGTGATGCGGTGCTCGTCGCGGTTCTGGCAGGGCACGGTGCAAGCAGCGGCGTCGTCGTTACTGAAGCGCTGTCGTCAGCTGACGAACTGGAGTCGATGGCGACGGCGTTGGCAGGCCAAGGCTGCAGAGCGGGATGAGGGCGGTGCGTCGTGTAACTTTACGAGCGGTGCCCTCGAACCACGGTGCAGGCAGCGGCGACGAGTTCGGCGTGGAGCGGCGTCGTTGGGGATACCAAGGCGGCGGCGTGAAGCGAGGCGATGCGGAGTGCGGTGCCCACAGGTCGCGGTGCAAGCAGCGGCTCGGTGGCGGCGTCAGCAGGAGTCGTCGGTGAGACTAGGGTTCCAGTGCGGCGGTGCCCTCTGCGGTGCCTTCAGGACACGGAGTCGGCAGCGGCGTCGTAGGTGGAGTCGGGTTGCTTTTTATTCTGTTGCAGCACAAAACACACAGTCCCCAGTGCTGAGGGCAGAAGAACTTGAAGTCTTTGCTGGTCCTGAGACTTCTTGAACAGGGGGCAAGCTCTACCTCAAGCCCTTGGAGAAACTCACAAAATAGACTGCAGAAAATTTAAGTCCAGTCCTTTCACTGCCCAAGACAGAAGCAGCCACTGCAGGCCAACACAGCAAAGCACACAGCAAAGTGGTAGTTCCTCCTCATAGCTTCTCCAGCTCTTCTTCTTGGCAGTCTTCTTGGTCCAAAAGAGTTCTAAAGTTCATGGGTTTGGCCCCACTTTTTATAGCCCAAAATCCTTTGTCCTCTCAGGCAGAGTGTGTCTGTACCCAGCCAGAACCAATTCTGCCCTCTCTGGCGTGGCTTCCCGGTAGGAGGTGGAGACGGCATTGTCAGAGGCAGACCAGGCCCATTCAGGTGAAAAGAAATCTCCTCCCCCTACTCTAAATGCAGCCCAGGTCTATTCAGCCCTTTCCTGACCCACCTAGACTATCTGGAGCCACTGCTGCTCCCCAGCCTGTCATCCAAAATCCAGACAGTCAATACACAAACCCAGCAGAGGCCTGCTGGATGGCTGAGCAAGAAAATACCTACTTTCTGAAAGTGGTATTTTCAAACACAGAATGTAAAAATCACCTTTTCTAAAAGATGCATCTTTAGATTCTGATTTCAGGCATACTAAAATTTATTTTTTTACCTAGTTCCTAGGGCCAGTTATGTTTATAAGATGTTATAAACAAACTCCCCAATCTCTCCTATGGGAACAGGTAGCCTTGCAATAGTGAAAAACGAAATTGGTAGTAATTCACTATCAGGACATGCCACACACACCAGGGCATGTCCCACCTTTCACATACACTGCACCCTGCCCACAGGGGTACCTTGGGCCTTCCTTAGGGGTCACTGACATGTAAGAAAAGGGAAGGTTAGGGCCTGGCAAGTGGGTACACTTGCCAAGTCAACATGGCAGTCCCAGACTGCACACAGGCTCTGCAATGGCAGGTCAGAGTTACATTTACAGGCTGCTTGTGTGGGTGGCACATTCCAGTGCTGCAGCCCACTAGCAGCATTTGATTTACAGGCCCTGGCACACTCAGTGCACTTTACTAGGGACTGACAAGTAAATCAAATATGCCAATCATGGAAACACCAATCCAAAACACAATTTACAACAGGAGCACTTGCACTTTAACACTGAACAGCAGTGAGAAAGTGCGCAGAGACACTAAGCCAGCAAAAACAGAGTCAAAACCGGGAGGTCAGAAAGCAAAAAAACTCAGGGGAAACACGCCAAAAGATGCAAAGTCTAACAGGTGAAAGTTGAAAAAAGCAATAGTATAAGATCAATGAAAGGTTTGAGTAGAGCTCTCTCTCAGCACTCCCTCACACACAATGTGCGGTAGAAACTTGAGCTATAATTGACTCTAAGGGGAGTAGGAGCGCTGGCACTTCCACCTCAAAGTTGACCTTCGGGTTGCTTCAAATAAAGTGGATGTGCTACTAAACAAACAATGTTGTTGAGGCGTATGGCCATTTTAGCATTGCTTACTGCTATTTAAGATTACCGGGGAGTCCCAGACTCACAACAGGGGAATTATTCAAAAGTGAATATATGAAAGATTCAATGCTGGGGAAGTTTAGGATAATCCAATTTTGTAATTAAGTTCCAAAATAGAAGGCTGATTTCTTGATCTTGATCGAAGGCAGGCAGTCCACCCAGGGTGTTGGAGGTTGCTGGGCTGCAGGACAAGTTGTCTTTGGCGCAGGATCGTAGAGGGCTGCAGAGAGGCCGGTAGGGCGGGGGCCAAGTCAGTACTTCTCTGCAGTCTTCTCTGCTGGTGCGGCTCTGTGATATCCAACTCTTCTTAGGTCGTCAGGAACAGAAGTTCAAGGTCTGGGATGCCACATAAATGGAAAATGCTACTTACCAGTATGCATCTGTTCTTGGCATGTAGAGCTGCAGAGTTGTACACTATGCATAGATCGCCATCTGGTGTTGGGCTCGGATGCTTGCACTTTGTTGTTGTCTTGGAAGAGTCTTTTGTAGTCACGAGATAGGTGACTCCTCCTTTGGATGATAGTGCGCATGGGCATCGACTCCATCCTCAGATTGTTTTTCGCCATGATGGGAAATGATGGAGTGAGTAAGAAATAAAGAGATGTCCATGTGAATGTATCTAATTAAGATAATACTGGAACAGATACAGGTTCCGGGGAGGCGGGTGGGCGTGTACAACTCTGCAGCTCTACATGCCAAGAACAGATGCATACTGGTAAGTAGCATTTTCCGTTCGAGGCATATGAGCTGCGGATTGTACACTATGCATAGACTGTACAGCAGTGTCTCCCCTAGCGGTGGTCACCTGTATCTGTTGCAGTGGTTTGAAAAAGTGTTTTAAGAACAGCTTGGCCTACAGAAGCTTGTTGCTTAGCCTGCACGTCAACACAATAGTGTTTGGTGAAGGTGTGTGGTGTAGACCATGTTGCTGCTTTACAGATGTCATCTAAGGGAATGTTCCCTAAGAATGCCATGGAAGCCCCTAGTTTGCGTGTTGAGTGCGCTCTAGGGGGAATTGTTGATGTGCGTTTAGCCTTTTGGTAGCATATTTGAATGCATTTTACCATCCACCTAGCGATCCCAGCTTTGGAGATGGGGTTACCTTTATGAGGTGGTGCGAAGGCTGCAAACAGTTGTTTTGTCTTTCTAAAGGGCTTAGTCCCGTCTATGTAATAAAGTAGGGCTCTTTTGAAGTCCAGTGCGTGAAGAGCCCTCTCTGCTACAGAGTCTGGGTTTTGGAAAAACACTGGTAACTCAACTGATTGGTTAAGATGAAAAGCAGAGATTACTTTGGGAAGGAATTTTGGATTTGTTCTAAGAACCACCTTGTTACGATGCATTTGTAAGAATGGTTCTTGTATGGTTAAAGCCTGGATCTCACTAACCCTCCTGAGAGAGGTAATTGCGACAAGGAAAGCTACTTTCCATGTGAGGAACTGTAGTTCGCATTTGTGTAGAGGTTCAAATGGGGGACCCATGAGCCTGGTAAGAACAATGTTTAAATTCCACACTGGAGAGGGTGGCAGTCTGGGGGGAATTATCCTTTTAAGGCCCTCCATAAAGGCTTTAATTGCAGGTACTCTAAATAGTGACAAGTGTTGTCTGTTTTGCAAATAAGCGGCAAGTGCCGCTAGATGTAATCTTATGGATGAATATGCTAGATGCACAAGTTACAAACTTGTGTAACGATATATCTGTAAGAGACAGTAGTTAGTGACAGATTCCTTACCTTAGAATATCCCCAGGCGTCAGGCTGGATCCGGAAAGTTTTTGCGTAGCAGTACCCTTGCGCGTCGGTAGGCGGCGTTGTGCGGCTCCGCGTCCGTCGTCGGCGTCGTGATCGCCGGGATGACGTCGCGGGCAGTACTTAGGCGCCGCCCCTGCGCGCTGACGTCAGTTCTGTACACGACTTTCCGCGCCAGGAACGCAGAGCCATGCAAGAAGCTGACATAGGTGTCTGAAAAATACTAGGGCCCTGAAAGGGATGTCCTTAACCCTAGAAATCAGTTCGCAGAACGGGGAGGATGGGTGGGGCGGTAGAATCTGTCACTAACTACTGTCTCTTACAGATATATCGTTACACAAGTTAGTAACTTGTGCATCTGAAAGAGACACGTTAGTGACAGATTCCTTACCTTAGAATAGATACCCCAGCAATACCAACCCCGGTGGTGGGTCTGCGAACAAAGATCAGACAAGGAAGTCCTGGAGGACAGAACGGCCAAAGAAGCCGTCCCTCCGGACCCGACTGTCAAGGCAGTAATGCTTTGTAAACGTGTGCAGCGAGGCCCACGTAGCTGCCTGACAGATAACCGGCAGCGGAACACCGCGGCCCAAGGCCGTGGTAGCAGCCGTTGCCCTGGTGGAATGGGCACGCAGCCCAACAGGAGGCTCCTTCTTAGCCAAAGAATAGCAGGTCTTGATGCACAAGGTAACCCAGCGGGAGATGGTCCTCTTGTGCACCGCCCGACCTTTTTGGCGCCCACGTAGCCAACAAAGAGCTGGTCATCCACCCGGAAGTGTTTCGTGCGGTCAATATAGAAGGAGAGCGCACGTTTTGGGTCCAGACGGTGGAGCCTCTCTTCCTCTCTGGAAGGATGCGGAGGCGGAAAGAAGGTGGGCAAAGTGATGGTCTGCCCAATGTGGAAAGCAGTAACCACCTTTGGCAAGAAGGACGGACGCGTCCGAAGAACAACCTTGTCTGGATGAACAGACAGAAAGGGAGGTTTGCAAGATAGAGCCTGGAGCTCACTCACCCGCCGAGCGGAGGTGATGGCCACCAGAAAGGCTGTCTTCAGAGTCAGAAGACGAAGAGGACAGTTATGTAGAGGCTCAAAGGGAGCGCACATTAAAAGGTAAGAACCAAGTTCAAGTCCCACTGAGGCATCACAAACGGAACAGGAGGGAAGAGGTGAGTAATGCCTTTTAAGAACCTGTTAACAACAGGGGACTTGAAAAGGGAGGGCTGATCAGGGAGCCTGAGGAAGGCCGAGATAGCACAAAGATAACCCTTGATGGTACCCAGGGCAGAACCCTGTTGGGCCAGAGAGAGAAGGAACAGAAGGACCTCGGAAAGAGGGGCAGAAAGGGGATTCACAGCCTTTGCTGTGCACCATGCCACAAATTTGTTCCACCTGCAGGCGTATACCACCTTAGTGGAGGGACGCCTGGCTGCCAGAATCACATCACAAACTTCGGGAGGCAAGTCGAAAGGAATCAACTGCCGCCGCTCAATCTCCACGCAAGCAGGTGTAGACTGGACAGGTTCGGGTGGAGGACCGTCCCCTGCTGCTGCGACAGAAGATCCTCCCGAAGAGGCAGACGGATCGGGGATCTACGCTCATATTGAGTAGCTCGGGATACCAAACTCTTCGAGCCCAGTCCGGAGCCACAAGAATGACTTGGGCCCGGTCGTGCCGAATCTTCTTCAACACTCTGGGTAGAAGTGGTATAGGCGGAAAGTCGTACAATAGACCGCAACTCCACTCGTGACGAAAAGCGTCGCCGAGCGAGTGCCGCCTTGGAAATTCCAACGCGCAGAACTGATGACATTGCGCGTTCTCTTCGGTGGCGAATAGATCTAACCAAGGCTCTCCCCACTGTAGAAAGAGTCCTTGCGCCACTTCCGAGTGAAGACGCCATTCGTGATCCATCATGCACCTGCGGCTGAGTTCGTCCGCCCTGGCGTTCAGGGAACCTGCCAGGTGTTGAACCATCAGGAACATGCCCTGATGTTCCAGCCATGTCCAGAGGCGCAGAGCCTCCTGACAAAGGGTCCACGACCCCACCCCGCCTTGTTTGTTGCAGTACCACATGGCGGTGGTGTTGTCTGTGAACACCTGCACTATCTTCCCTTTGACAGAGGGAAGGAATGCCTTGAGTGCAAGTCGGATCGCCCGGAGCTCCAGAAGGTTGATATGGAGCCGGGACTCCGCCGGAGACCAGAGGCCTCTGATCTCCGCCTCTCCCATGTGACCGCCCCATCCCAGAAGGGACGCGTCCGTCACAACTGTGTGCTCTGGCTGGGGAAGGGAGAGGGATCTGCCCATGACCCATTGCCGGTTCGAGAGCCACCACTGCAACTGTTTTGCAGTCCCCTCCGAGATCTGGACGTGATCGGACAGGTTGCCCTGGTGCTGCGCCCACTGGAACTTCAGGTCCCACTGCAGAGCCCGCATATGCCATCTGGCATGATTGACCAGCAGGATGCAGGAGGCCATGAGGCCCAGCAGCCTCAGGGTCATCCGTGCCGAAACCCAGGATAAAGGCTGAAAGATCGGAATCATAGCCTGAATATCCCGGACTCGCCGTTCTGGAGGATAGGCCCGAAACTGCGTCGTGTCCAGAACTGCTCCGATGAAAAGGAGCTGTGGAGAAGGAATCAGATGCGACTTCGGCACATTGATGGAGAACCCCAGCGAGTGCAGGAGTTCGGCCGTAGTCGGGAGGTGGGAGACGACTGCCTGGGACGAGCCCGCCTTCAGCAGCCAGTCGTCGAGGTAGGGGAAGACTGAAACCCCTGCCCGGCGCAGATGAGCTGCGACCACCGCCAACACTTTCGTGAACACCCGAGGGGCACTGGTAAGGCCAAAGGGGAGCACGATGAACTGAAAATGCTCGGGGCCTACCGTGAACCGAAGGTAACGCCGGTGGGCCGGCAGGACGGGGATGTGGAAATATGCGTCCTGCAAGTCCAACGCTACCAACCAGTCTCCAGGGTCGAGGGCAGTCAAGACCTGAGCTAGGGTGAGCATCTTGAACTTCTCCTTCCGGAGGAAGCGATTGACGTTCCGGAGGTCCAAGATAGGACGCATGTCCTCCTTGTCCTTTTGGGCACCAGGAAGTAGTGGGAGTAGCAACCACGCCCTACTTCTGGGGTCGGAACATGCTCGATGGCCCTCTTGGCCAAGAGGGCCGTGACTTCCTTCTGCAGAAGTACCAAGTGATCCCCTGACATGCGGTGGAATTGAGGTGGCATGGCTGGGGGGTGGACTCGAAGGGGAGGGAGTAGCCCCTTCGGACAATGTCCAAGACCCACCTGTCCGAGGTGATGGTACGCCAGTGGGGAAGGTGATGGCGGACCCTGCCCCCTACTGGCGTGCTGTGCACCTGAAAGGAGGGACTAGGAGGGTTTGGAGGCCGCGTACGGGTTGGAGGTGGTGGCCTGACCCGCACGCTGGTTGCCCGATCCGCCACGGCGGAATTCACGTCCTCGGCCACGTGAAGACGCCTGCTGCGCGGGCCGGTGGCTGGGCTGCTGACGTGAAGGGGCGCCCCTACCGTGGCCACGATAGGGGCGAAAAGCAGAAGTCAGCGGAGGGCGTGTAGCAGAAAGGCCCAGGGACTTGGCAGTAGCCCGTGAGTCCTTAAAGCGCTCCAACGCATGGTCTGCTTTGGACCCAAAAAGACCGACTCCATCAAAGGGCATGTCCATGAGAGTATTCTGGACATCCCCTGAAAAACCAGTGGTTCTCAGCCAGGCGTGGCGTCGCAGCGCCACCGTCGTTGCAATAGACCTGCCCAGCGAGTCGGCGGTATCAAGGCCACATCGTATCGTGTATTTGGCCGCATCCCTTCCTTCCGCAATGGCGCGGAAAGCAGTGTCTGGACCTCCTCAGAACACTGGGGCAAAACATTTGCCACCGAATCCCACAAGGAGTGGGTATATCGGCCCAAAAGACAAGCGGTGTTGATGGACCGCAAGCCAGCACTGGAGGAAGAAAACCTTTCTTCCCAAATTGATCCAGGCGTTTGGATTCCCTATCCGGAGGGGCGGTAGGGAAGGCGGTTTGGGAAGCGGAGGCTTGGACAACCAAGCTCTCAGGAGTGGGGTGGACAGAGAGAAACAGGGGTCGCCCGGAGCTGGGCGATGGCGTCGGGACACGTTCCTATCCACAGGAGCCCCTGTGTTGGGCTTGGACCAGGCGCCCAAAAGAACGTCAGTGAGGGCGTCGTTAAACGGCAGCACAGTCTCCGTAGAGGAGGCTGCCGGCTGAAGCACCTCTGTCAAGAGATTAGTCTTGACCGCCACAGTAGGGAGTTGGAGATGTAAGGCTCCAGCCGCCCTACGTAACACCGTTGCAAAATTGGCTCCCTCCTCCGTAGCCACGGGAGGAGACAGCATGCCAGTGTCAGGGAAGTATCTAGACCACTGGCATCCCCTAGAACCCTCTGTCCAGTCCTCATCGTACTGACACTGTAGTGCCAGAGGGTCATCAGACCCCTCCCAGTCCTCCTGGTCCTCCTCTGGTTCAAAATAAGGGGGAGGAGGGACATTTGGGACCCAAGGTCTCATCGGGCGCCGGAACCGGCGTCGAGCGGCGTCGGTCCGGGTCCATGTCCGGAGCCGGAAGGAACTGGGGGACGACGCCGCCCGGAGCCCCAGGCGGCGTCGAGAACGGCACCGGAGACATCGGCGCCGGCAGAGGTGTCGTTAGGTCGACCGGCGTCGATGGGGGTTGCGGAGCCGGGATCGAGGCCGGGGCCGGAGCCGGGATCGAGGCTGGAGGCACGGGCGACGCCGGGGCCGGAGCAGTCGGCGACGCCGGAGCAACCCTATCAGGGCCCGCGGGGCCCGAAGGCGCACCGGAGGGACCTGGAGGCCCGAAGAGGCGGGCCATGGCCGACAGGAATTCCTGTACTTGGGCCGGATCCGCCCCCGAACCCGGGAAGGGCGGGTATTGCGGGGCGACTCCACAGGCATGTCCGGGGCCGCGGGGGCGGGGACGGTGCCGGGAGGGGCCTCAGCCGAGTCGCGAGACCGGCGAGGCGAAGTCCTAGAGCGACGATGCTTTTGGACTTTTGTGTTTGGACTTACCGGACGAAGAAGACTTCGATGCCGACGACCGGTGTGGACTCCGCGATCGACCCCTGGACCTCTCACGCGACCGGGGCTTGCGCGGAGCCGAATGCCGGGCCTCTAGGAGCTTCGAGACCGCTCTCGCAAAGCTTTCGGGTTGAGGGCCCGGCAGTCGGAACAAGACTCCGTGTCGTGGCCTCGTCCGAGGCAGAAGAGACACTCCCGATGCGGGTCTGTGATGGACATCATCCGAGCACAGGCACCGCAACGTTTAAACCCGGGCATCCCTACGACACCTTGAAGTCGATGGAAGAAAAACAGTGAAAAATTCCCCAAAAAGATTGGTCAAAAAATGACCAGGGCACTGCTCTTCCCGGATCTGCGCTTGCTGGCGCGGAAAAAGAAGAACTGACGTCAGCGCGCAGGGGCGGCGCCTAAGTACTGCCCGCGACGTCATCCCGGCGATCACGACGCCGGCGACGGACGCGGAGCCGCACGACGCCGCCTACCGACGCGCAAGGGTACTGCTACGCAAAAACTTTCCGGATCCAGCCTGACGCCTGGGGATATTCTAAGGTAAGGAATCTGTCACTAACGTGTCTCTTTCAGATTACACCTTTGTAAGTGTAGCAAATAGCAAATGATGTCCTGGATTAAAGCGTCCAGTGGATCGATTTTATTGTGTTGCAGTAAATGACAAATCTTTTCCATTTTGCTGCATAGCAAGCTCTAGTAGTAGGTCGTCTTGCTTCCTTAATGATGTTCATACAGTCCGGTGGAAGGTTAAGATAACCAAACTCTAGGACTTCAGGAGCCAGATCGCTAGATTCAGTTGACCTGAATCGGGGTGCCTTATCTCTCCATGGTTCTGCGTTAGCAATGTTGGGGAGAGACGTAGCTTTTGGTGTGGAACTACTGAAAGTTCCAGTAGTGTTGTGAATCACGGTTGCCGTGCCCATGTGGGAGCTACCAGGATCATCCTGAGTGACTGTTGTCTGAGCTTGCGTACTACTAGGGGAATCAGTGAAAGTGGCGGAAAAGCGTACGCAAATCTGCCTGACCAGTTCATCCATATCGCATTGCCTTTGGACAACGGGTGTGGAAACCTGGCGGCGAAGGTTGGGCATTTTTTATTTGCGTGTGTGGCGAACAGATCTATGTCTGGTTGACCCCACATTTGGAAAAATGGTTGAAGAACTTGGGGATGAAGTTCCCATTCGTGTATCTGCTGTGTCTGTCGACTTAGCAGATCCGCAATCTGATTGTGAACTCCTGGAAGATGTTCTGCAAGAAGATATATGTTTTGTGGAATGGCCCATCTCCAGATGTTCTGTGCTAGCTGAGACAGCTGCAAAGAATGTGTGCCTCCTTGTTTTTGCACGTAATACATGGCTGTGATGTTGTCCGTACGGACTAGCACAGTCTTGTGACGTAGATGTACTTGGAATGATTTTAATGCTAGGAATATTGCCAGTAATTCTAGGTGATTGATGTGGAACACTTTGTTGAGTGGTCCATTTGCCTTGAATTGTGTGGTTTAGGAGATGAGCTCCCCAGCCGGTGAGTGATGCGTCTGCTGTTAGCACTATCTGTGGAACTGGCTCTAGGAACGTCCGCCCTTTGGAAAGGTTTGGTGTGTTCCACCACTGCAGAGAGCTATGTGTGCGGCTGTCCACCAACACCAGATCTGTAAGTTGTCCTTGAGCCTGGTTCCACTGACGTGCTAGGCATTCTTGTAAGGGGCGCATCTGAAGTCTTGCATGAGGTACGATAAAAATGCAAGATGCCATCATTCCTATGAGTTGCATGAATACCCTTGCTGGGAGGGAATGCTGTGGCTGAAATTTGGTGATTAGTGTCTGTATACTGGTTATCCTGGCTGGATTGGGATATGCTAGAGCTCTGGCGGTGTCTAATGTGGCCCCTAGATACTGGTGTATGTGGGAGGGCTGAAGATGTGACTTGATGTAGTTTACTGTGAATCCTAAGTGGTGTAGCAGCTGGATGGTTTGATGAGTGTGATGAACACACTGGTTGAATGACTTGGCTTTTATTAGCCAGTCGTCGAGGTATGGAAAGACATGGATTTGTTGTCTTCTTAAGTGTGCTGCTACGACTGCAAGGCACTTTGTGAACACCCTGGGTGCAGTGGTTACCCCGAATGGAAGGACTTTGAACTGATAGTGTTGTCCGTCCACTATGATTCTTAGATATTTCCTGTGAGCCGGGTGTATGGGAATGTGGAAGTAGGCGTCCTTGAGATCTAGTGTGGCAAGGAAGTCGCCTTGTTGAAGTAGTGGGAGGACCTGTTGAAGAGTGATCATATGAAAATGATCTGACTGTATGTAAAGATTGAGGGGTCCGAGGTCGAGTATTGGCCTTAGGGTGCCGTCCTTTTTGGGGATTAGGAAATACAGCGAGTAAACCCCTGTTCCTTGATGCTGTAAGGGAACTAGTTCTATTGTTTGCTTTTGAAGCAGTGAGAGAACCTCTTGTTTTAAGAGTGTGAGATGTTCCGTGGACATTGGACGCTGTTTGGGTGGTATGGTGGGTGGGGTTGCTGTAAGTTCCAGGCAGTAACCATACTGGATAATTTGTCTTACCCACTTGTCTGTAGTGATGGAATTCCAGACAGGTAGGAACTGTGATAGTCTCCTCCGACCGGGGTGGAATGGTCTGGAGGGATTGGAGGGAAGTCACTGCTTATTAGTGGGGAGGCGCGAGTGTTGCTGTTACCTCGGCCTCTTCCTTTGTTGTTATTTCCCGGTATCCACCTCTAAAATATCCTCTGTTGGGGGATGTTTGCGTGGTGTTTTGTAGGAAAAAGAGGCGGTGTCTGTTCCGATATTTTTGGATGCTCCTCTATAGAAGGAGCGACGAAAGGAACCACGTGTGGATGGAGACTGTAATGCCCCCATGGATTTAGCAGTCTCCGTGTCCTTTTTCATTTTCTCTAGAGTGGTGTCTACAGCCGGTCCAAAGAGTTGTTCTTGATTGAACGGCTGATTGAGGATTGTTGTTTGTAGCTCCTGTTTGAAGCCTGAGATGCGTAACCAGGCATGTCGTCTGAGTAGTACACTAGTGTTAATGGACCTAGAAGCTGTGTCAGCTGCGTCAAGGGCACACTTGATTGAGGCATTGGTTATCAATTTTCCCTCCTGAATTAAATCATCTGCCTTGGTTTTATATTGATCAGGTAAATGTTGTAATAGGGTTTCTAGTTGGTCATAGTGAGCCCTATCATACCTAGCAAGTAATGCCTGTGTGTTGGCTATCTGCCAGTGATTAGCTGCTTGGGCGGCAACTCTCTTGCCGGAAGCATCTAACAACTTAGACTCTTTATCCGGAGGTGGTGCCTCACCGGAGGTCTGAGAGTTGGCACGTGTCCTAGCATTAGCTACCACTAGTGAGTCTAAAGGTAGTTGACCCTTGATGTAGGTGGGATCATTGGGAGCGGGTTTATATTTTTTGTCGATCCTGGGATTGAGAATTCTAGCCCTAACAGGGTCTTTGAATATGTCGGGGGCATGTTTAATGACACCCTTTAACATTGGCAGGGTTTGTACAGTCTTTTGTGACTGTTCAAAGTCCTCGTCTGCAGGGTCAGAATGCATCTGAACCCCATGGTAGAGAGCAGCTCTATTTACAAGCTGACCAAAGCCAATATTGTCATCTGGGGGAGAAGGCTTTGTTGGATATGCATGGGGATCAGGGAGGTCTGGAGGGTCTATTGGGTCATTATTATCGTCCCAATTGTCCTGTGGTACATCTGTATCATCATCAGGGTCAGTGAAAGGGTCATTGTTGCCTCCCCCATCCCCTAGATCATCATCATCCTGTGGTGGTGGTGAATTTGGTAGAAGTATAGGAGAATGTGGAGGAGAGACAGGGTTAGGAGGAAGAACAGGAGAAGAGGGTTGTATAGGTGAAGTGGAACAGTCTTTCTTTTTGACCGGCACTACAGGAGTGCCTGGTGTGTCCAGTTTCCTCTTCTTGTGTAGAACAGCAGCCAAATGTCCTGTTTTGGGGTCTATGTGGAGAGTTTTTTGTTTTGGATCAATAGGATCCGGCCGAAAAAGTTCTTCCTCTTCGGTAACCGCTTTCAGCGCCGATTTCTTCGGGTCCGAGCGAGGTCTAGATTTCTGCTCCGAGGCCTTGGGAGATGGTTTGGGGTCCTTTGGCTTGGCTGTGGAGGCGGAAATCTTTTTCGGTTCCAAAGGTTTTGGTTTCAGATCCGATGGCTTTTCTTTCGGCGTCAAGGTGCCGATGTCTTTTTGGGAGTAGGCTGCAAGCTCGGTTTTGGTGCCGATGGTGCCTGCGGAGCACTGAGATGCGGTTTGCTCGGTCCCGAGCTACCGGAAGGCTTGTCCCTTATCTTCGGAGCTGGGCCCAGGGGCGGGGCTTCTGAAGCTTGTTTTCGGTCGCGACTGGGGCCAGAAGGCAAAGTCTTGACCAGGGCCTTCTTTTTTTGGGGTGGAGTTGGGGTTGGGGCAGTTGTACTCACTCGTTGACCACGAGTGATGTGGCCGTCTGAGTCCGAGTCGTCTGCTTCGGACACGATTTCCAGGTCCTCAGAATCCTCCTCCGGGACATCGGGGCCTTCATCGAAGATGTCCACCGGTACCGGAGTTGTTCGCTGCGCCATGATGTGTCGTCGGGCCCGGCGATCATGGATGGTCTTTTTAGATGTAAAAGAGGCGCAGGCTTGGCAATTGTTCTCGTCGTGTTCGGGCGAGAGACATAGGTTACAGACCTTGTGGTGGTCACTGTGTGGAAATTTAGCTCCACACTGGGGGCATTTTTTAAATGGAGTCCTTTCCATGAGCTGTAGGCCCGAAAGGCGTCGATAGGCCCAACGGCCCGGGTCGACGACCGGAATCGAGTAGTTGAGGTGCGCGTCGAAGATCACGCGATCGAAAACAATACCGTCGAGTTTTTTGATAGTTTGCGCGTCGAAAAGGTTTGGAGAATATGGTGCCGAACCGGAGCGCAGAAGTTACATCCTTACCCGATGGCGGAAAAAAACAATCTGAGGATGGAGTCGATGTCCATGCGCACTATCGTCCAAAGGAGGAGTCACCTATCTCGTGACTACAAAAGACTCTTCCAAGACAACAACAAAGTGCAAGCATCCGAGCCCAACACCAGATGGCGATCTATGCATAGTGTACAATCTGCAGCTCATATGCCTCGAACACTAGATTTAGGGTCGTTACAAGGGAGTGACAGGTAGTGGCGAATGGGCCCCTTACCTGGGGGTGTCTACACCCTCTATTATGCCCACCTCCTTTGGGAGGGGGGGACATAGCCCTAGCCCTGAATGGATAAGTCCCACCATCTTCAAGATGGTGGGCACTAAAAAAATGTGCTTCACTTCCCCTCCAGCACCTAAGGGGTGGAGTTTGCAAAGAGGGGCACACCTCCTAATCTCACTTAGTTTTCCTGTCTGTTCTCCCACCAAAAGTGGGGGTTTGAACCAGGGGCTGCCATCTGCTGATAGTAGCAAGCTGGGGACATATTACAAAGGCAGAAAAGCCTCTGAAGCTTCCCTCTCATGCACTGTGCCTGCCTGGGAGAGGAGGTGTGACGCCTCCGCCCAGGATGGGTTTTGTTTCTTGCATCAGAGAGCAAGGGCTCTCACCTTGTGGGTCCAGAAACCGGTCTGGTGGTGGCAGGCTGTCTAAAGCTAGTCAGAGGCTATACCAGGGTTGGTAGGTTTACAGGGGGCACCCCTGTGGTAACCTCTGGATACATGTTCTAACAAATCCAACACTGGCATCAGTGTGGGTTTATTAAGAGGAGTTGTTTGGTACCAAACACTCCTTCATTCAGTGAAGCCATCATGGTGCAGGGGAACTCGAGTCGTAGAGTTTCCAGCCCATGTACTCTCTATGGCTTCCCTGGCACTTCAACATTAAGAACATACTTAAATACTGTAGGAACTAATTGACAGAGTCAAAGCGGCAGAGTCGTCCCTTGCTGACCTCCACCCTGCGCAATTAACAACCACTCTCCAGGTGCCTGAACTTGTGTAGGAAAGTGCCCCTTTTTGCATGGTTGCCCCCCACCTTTTGCCTAATGTTGATGTACTTTGACTGAGTGTGCCCTGGGTTCCTGCCAACCAGGTACCCAGGGCCTATGTTCTTTCCCGAAACGGTACTGTTGCAAAACCCAATTGGCAACTCTCTGGCCACATGTAAGTCCCTTGTAAAAGCTACCTCAGGTATCAAGGTCACTAGGACCAGGGAAGACCTCCAAGGGCTGCAGCACTTATTGTGCCGCCCTTAGAGGCGCTGTACCTTTAAGAACTCCAAAGCACCATAATGGCTTTACTGAAAACTGGGAAGATTGGTATCAAACTTCTCAGCACATTAAACCCATACTGATGCCAGTGTGGGATTAAATGAAAAATGCACTTAGATGGCATCTTAGAGATGCCCTCTGAAAAACAACCTAACTCTACTGTCCTGACAGAGTGGCTACTCACCAGCTACTACCAACAGACATGTTTCTGGACCCCTGGGTCGAGAGCCTGCCGCACTCAGGGTCCTGAAACAAAGCACTTCCTGGAACAAGGTGCCAAGTCTCCTCCCCCAGGATGGGCAGCGTCCATGAAAGGGAAGCTTCAAAGTCTTGCCGCCTTAGATAGCTACACCAGCCATTTGCTGCACCCAGCAACTGGCCCCCACAGGTTCTGACCCCCACTTTGGGCAGGAGAATCAGTGGGAAAGCCAAGTTATGAGGAGAAGTGTGCCCACCTGTGCCAACCACACCCCTCAGGTGGAGGAGGCGAGGTGAAGAACAACTCTCAGTCCTCGCCTTCTTGCAGATAGGGGGACCCAGCCAACCAGAGTGAGGCTTATGCCCCCCTCCCCCTGGAGGGTGGCATAATAGGGGGTGTACCCACCCAAAGGAAGGGACCCATTGGTCCCGACCTGTACCTACCTGTAATGCCCCTAAATTTAATATTTAGGGGCAACCCTGAACCTTGCCTCCTCAGACACAAATTAACAAGACGAAGGACCGAAGAGCCGTGTTGAAGAAGAAGAGGAGGAGGACATCAACTGACTTGGCCCCAGCCCTACCGGCCTGTCCTGACCTCGACTTGCTACAGCGTAATCCCGGTGTGTCCTGCAGCCAGCAGCCCCCAAGAACACGGAGGATCTGCCCTGCCTTCCCAAACCAAACGTGTCTCCTGTGAGTATCGGATTTGCTCACCCACAGACTCTGGCTCCCGCCAAATTTGCGAGTCTGCACCACTCTGCACCCGACGCCCACGGCCCGTGTTCGAGTGGCCCAACACCAGGAGGAGGTCTCCGCGGCGATCCTGGCCTGGGATCTGGTGATCCCAGACGTGCCTCAATTCTCCATACGATGTCTGCAGCCCGACCGGAGCCGGCAAGAGAAACCCGATGCCAAAAGACACCTCTGCAGAAGATCTTCGTCCCAGAGCCTGCAGTGTTTGGTGCAACCGGAGAATCCCCATTGAAATCAACAGGGCACCCGAAGCCAAAACAGCAGCCTGCACCCAGGCACCCCTGTGACGCAGTGGGTGCACCTTGTGTGCTAAATCGGATACCCCGTTGCCCTGAGCCTAACACCAGGAGCTTTGTTCCCACAACCTCGTGGCCTGGTCATGAGCAGCCACCAACCGGAGGCCCCCTATCCCCCATTGGATAACACTGGGCCTCAGCACTCTGCACCCGGCCGCTCTAGTGCTGCTGAGGGTGTTTTGAGAGTGCATCCTTGGCCCTGGGGGAACCCTGCTTCTAACCACAGGAAACCAACTCCTAAAACCAAGAACGTACCCATAAAACGATAACTCTGTTTTCTCCAATAGGACTGCATTGACTGCTTTTCTGTGAAAAAATCTTCTAGTGTGGAGTTGGTTTGTATGAAAATCTTAAGAAACTGCATAAGTATAAAAACTGATTACTTACCTTTTATCTAGGAAATGTCCCAGTGTGATATCTAGGCATATCACTCCGAGTAGCAAAAGTAACTTAAAAAGTAATCTGAGAAGTAACGTACACAGTAATCTACAAAGTAACTGAAAAGTAATTTTGACTGTTGACTTACCTGTAAACCAACCAACTGCATTCAAATTGTATTTCACTGCATAAATCTTGCAAAGTATTATTGTACCAGGACTAGCTTGGTTCTAGAAAATAAAATATTTTTTATACAAATAAATTGGTCTGAGTTTAGTCTTTGAGTGTGTGACATCATTTCTTGCCTGAGTGTGTACAATAAAGGCTTAACACTACCCTCTGATAAAACCTTACTGCTCGCCCACACTACCACAAGTAGATAGTAAGGTATTATCTATTTTTACCTCTGCCTACCTTTGGGGTTCCACTGGACTCTGTGCACACTATACCTTACTTTGGTATAATATATACAGAGCCAGCTTCCTACAACTTGCGTATAAGGATTGCGCGCTCGAAGGTAGAGCGGACGATGCTGAATAGCGCAATAGGCGCAACAACATCTGAGTGGTTGATCTACCGGAGGGAGTGGAGACCACAGACATGGTCGCCTATTTGGAACACTGGCTTAGATCGGCGGTGGCACCAGAGGGCCTCTCTGCCTTTTACAAGCTTGAACGAGCACATAGAGTACCGGCCTGGCCACCGGCACTTGATGTACCCCACGCCCGGTGGTCGTGAAGCTCCTTCACTATAAAGACAGGGACATTTTGCTCCATTAAGCCAGAACTACAGGCCCCTTCATAGTTGTTAACAGCAAGGTCTCCATATCTTTTGATTACACGATGGAGGTGCAAATTAAGAGAACATCCTTCCTTGAGGTTAAGAAGACCCTGAGGGAGGAGGGCCTACAACACGCCTTGAGGTTCACCGCTAGGTTACGAATTATACTGGAAGGCAAGGCTCATTTCTGTGAAGATCCGGCAGTGGCCTGGGAATGGATTGAATCCTATAAGGCTGGGACGCCGCCCCCGGGGGACGCAACTCAACCTAAGCAGGTGGGGGGTGAGGAGGATAAGACCCCAGAGACGACCGAGGAAGGGCCCAGCAAAAAAACCCAGCCCATCACAAACTGAGAAGGAGAGAGCAGCTGCCCTTCAAGCAGTGGCAACCATCATGAGGGGGTCGGAGAACGTATCGGAATCTGGCTCCCCTTCGGTGAAACGAACTGGGGAATCAGAGTCTGAGTCTTCTCAGGCGGACAGTACCCAGATGCCGGAAGTTACCCCCAGGACAGCAGATGACATTTAATGAGATGACAGTGGAGAACGGCGATGCCCGCCTGCCCACGCGATATCCTAACGTGGTTCGAGGTGAAGATGTCTACCAACTGATATTGGTATGGCCAGATGCGTTTGGAGTGGGAAAGACTGGTCTAGGGTCCCATTGGAGGACTGAATCAGAACTTGGTTTGGGTCTTCTAATTCGATACAATTGTTTACTCACAGTTTGGGTGGCTGGCAGTTGCCAGACTGCTCTTGGGACAGGGAGTTACAGTTCGGGGATGTTTTAAATTTTATGTTGCACCTGTTTGTTTTGCATGCATGAGTGGCTTGACTTGGTGCGTTCTGGTGGGCGGGGGATGGGTTATAGGGTGAGGCGAGTCAACAAAGTCTGATTCGCAATGACTACACCACATTACACGTTCAAATGTATGACATGGAACATCAGAGGGCTGGGACCAGCAAACAAGCGACAAATTGTCAATAGGTATTTGCGTAGGTGTGGAGGGCAGATAGCAATGCTACAGGAGACACATCTTATCCAAAGTGAAGTGGAAAAGTTGCATAGGCGGTGGAGGGGACAGGTATTTGCCACCTCCGTCTCTGCGTATGCAAGCGGGGTGTTGATATGGGTAAGGGCAGGAGTCCCATTTGAGCCCCAGCGTACACTCATTGATAAAGAGGGCCGCTATGTTCTGGTCGCAGGAAGGCTGTGGAGACCGGAGATAACACTTGCCACAGTGTATGCCCTAATCAGGTCGAGGTCCCCTTCCTACATAAATTATCAGCCCCCCTGGCCGACTTAGCAGCAGCCTTGGGGGAGACTTTGATAGTGTATCTGATGTCCTGCTAAATCGTCCCCCCCCCCCTATTGCCGGGAACACAAGCCCATCGTAATGCTGCTGGGTTAAGAGATTGGATGACGCACTGGTGGCTGGAGGATATATGGAGGACACAACACCCCTCCATAAGGGACTATTCCTTCTACTCGCCCATGTATCAGGTACACACATGCCTAGATGCCTTTCTGTGCTCCCATGCGCTGTCTAATGCTGTTACCCGCACTGAGTACCTGGGGCGCACAATATCAGATCACTGCCCCTTGTTGCTGGAGTTTAAACCTTTGGGGACTCGCCCCCCTAACCCTCTTGCGGCAGCTTAACCCACGGGCTTTGGAGGATGTCTGTTATAGGGAAACACTACAAATTGGCATCAACAATTATTTTGCAGACAGCGTCCACTAGGCTGGTGGTATGGGACACATTTAAGACAGTGATACGTGGACACTGCCTAGGCCACTCGATAGGGGGGCAGCGGGAATTATTTAGAATTACAGACACTGAAGTATAAACTACACCAGCTTGGAAACAGGAGGGGCACAGAGTCTGAGGATTCAGAGGGCCTGAGGGAGGTGCACTCACTCTATAGCTCAGCCCTACAGCGGTTACGGTGTCACGATCTCGGAGAATACCACACAAGCGTTCAGGAGGAAGAAGGGAAGCCGGGCAGATTACTGGCGTGGCTAAAACGGACAGAATCCCGGGGGTTCCCGATTACACAGATTGGAAACGGAGGTGGTGGCATTGTTTAAGAGCCTGAGGGAATAAATGCCCTGTTCTGCGATTATTATAACTTAACAAAAGAAGGAACGAGAGGAAGGAACATGGGTGCTTGTTCGTCTCCCCTAACCTTGAATTCAACAAACAAAGAGAACGAGCTCAAAGCTAAGCTTCAATTAACCCAGTCATCAGGGTCATCAGGAAAAGTCTCCCTTGCAGGGAACCCATTTGGTTTATAAAGAACCCTCACCCACCAACCTAGTTGGTGGCATGCTTCATTTTAGGGTTCCCACCCAGGGGGCGAGTGCCTCCTAGGTGTGCTTCGACGCCTGAATACAGCAGAGCAGGTTTTTTGTTGTGGTTTCTTTTTTTAGGTGAGGAGTGAATACCGTGAGAGTGAAAATTAAAGTTAAAACTACCTCCGGGTTACCAAATTCTTTATTATGTGGTCCTTGGGGTAGGGTTAAAAGCAAGTTATTTGGACGTGAATGAGAGAGTGTGATCTCGCACGTCTCAAAGGATGTGAAAAAATAACAAGTGAAATGGTCTACATGTTTCAGCCAATGAGTTTCCAATTCATTGGCTTTCTTCAGGACCTGTGGTTCAGAGTAGAATAGCCCTGAACCTACGTGAACTATGCACACGCTAAGGTGTGCATAGGTGTGTAAGGTGCGTAACTTACGGGTTTCCCGTCAGATTTGATCATTTCTGCAAGAGATAAAGAGACATAACATAATTACGAAGAATTAAAAGGTCCTCATGGTCGGGACCTGTCATCCATGCATGTGCCCCAGGGCAGTGTCTTATCCTCTACTGATAGGTGCACCCGTGATTTTAGTGGTTGCATCGTCTAGCATGCAGCACTAAATGCAGGATGTCTCTCAAAGGCCTATTAAATAGGGGCTATCAGATGGTATTTCTGATTTTTGAGAAAATCTGAATCGCACCTCGTGTGCCATCGGACTATCAGTTAATAATAATAATACCACTTATAAAGCGCCTGGTTACACCAACTGGTGTGTCCCCGCGCTAAAGGCCACTCTCTAAGAAAAAAACATTGGAAACTAGAAAAACACACAGTAACAGGAGAAGAAGAGGCCAAAAGCCTCGGAGCTGGAAAAGCCAAGTTTTCAGTTTTTTTCTGAAAAGGTTCTCTGATGACTCAGCACGAAGAGAACGAGGTAGTGCATTCCAGTTTGTGCCTGCCAAATAGCCGAACGAGCACGCACCCATTCTTGCTCTTCGGACTTTGGGAACTTTGACCAGATAGGCTCCGGTTGATCTAAGATGTTGAGTCGGATTAAGGGGACAAGTAGGTTATGGAGATAGCTAGGGCCTTTGCCCTGCAAGCTCCGATGACAGAAGCACAAGGCTTTGAAAAGAATTCTTTTGTTAATAGGCAGCCAATGTAGGGATTCAAGAGCTTTCACGGAGGAAGCTTTCCTGGGTAGATTGAGAACTAAGCAAGCTGCTACTTTCTGAATGCATTGCAGTCTATGGAGGCATTTTTTTGTTGCTCCCAAATAGAGGACATTTCCATAAGCCAGCTGGGACGTTACAAGGGCATGGACCAGGGCTTTCCTGGCTAAGGTAGGGAGGATATTCAAGGTTTTCCTTAACATTTTAAGAGTTGCGAAGCATTTCCCTGGGACCCTCCTTGTGTGTGTCTCAAAGGAGAGGGAAGAGTCCTGCCAGACTCCCAGATTTTTGACTTCCTCCTTAGGGGTGGGTATGGGACCCAGAATCTGTGGCCACCATGCTGAGGACCAGATGGAGGGGGATTTCCCCACAACCAGGATCTCCGTTTTGCTACCGTTCAATTTGAGGCAATTTCTAGTTAGCCCGTTATTACCATTTAAAGGTAAAACATCACAATGTGGAAGGATGATTCATTCTTTTAAACCTCCCGGGACCAGTGACATGGCTTCGCCGAGATCCGGGAAGAGACAAATGAGTAGGTAACTCAGCAGGCGGCTGGTCTTGACGCAGTGAGTAACTAAAGCAGAATACCGCTCGCTCGAGAAGCCGCATGACAGGTACCACCTGTGCTGATTCCACTTTCTTTCCTTTTTTCTTTACCTTTATTACCATGTACAGAGTGTGACAATAGGCACCGGCTCCCACTGGGATCTATCTTACGAAAAATATTCGTGCATTAAGTAGGTGGTACTTTAAATCATTTGCTCATACTTGGTGGATTTTATTCTGACAGTCTGGTGTAATATCCTCACGCACCTTCCTTCACTCACCCTGCCTTATTAATTGATGCACCAGCACATTGTGATGTTTTACCTTTAAATGGTAATAATGGGCTAACTGATAGTCCGATGGCACACTAGGTGCGATTCGGATTTTCTCAAAAATCAGAATTACCATCTGATAGCCCCTATTTAATAGGCTGTAGGCCTTTGATAGACAACTGCATTTAGTGCTGCATGCTAGATGATGCAACCACTACACTCACGGGCGCACCTATCAGTAGAGGATGAGACACTGCCCGGGGGCACATGCATGGATGACGGGTCCGGACCATGGGGGGACCTTTTTATTGTCTGTAATTATGTTATGTCTCTTTTTCACTTGCAGAAATGATCAAATCTGACGGTGAAACCCGTAAGTTATGCACCTTACACACCTATGCACACCTTAGCGTGTGCGCATAGTTCACGTAGGTTCAGGGCTATTCTACTCTGAACCACAGGTCCTGAAGAAAGCCAATCAATTGGAAACTCATTGGCTGAAACATGTAAACCATTTCACGAGTTATTTTTTCACATCCTTTAAGAGACGTGCGAGTTCACACTCTCTCATTCACGTCCAAATAACTTGCTTTTAACCCTACCCCAGGGACCACATATTAAAGAATTTGGTACCCCGGAGGTAGTTTTAACTTTAATTTTCACTCTCACGGTATTCACTCCTCACCTAAAATAAAACGCAACAAAAAACCTGCTCTGCTGTAATCAGGCGTCGGAGCACACCTAGGAGGCACTCGGCCCCCTGGGTGGAAACCCTATCATGAAGCATGCCACCAACTAGGTCGGTGGGTGAGGGTTCTTTTATAAACCAAATGGGTTCCCTGCAAGGGAGACTTTTCCTGATGACCCTGATGACTGGGTTAATTAAAGCTTAGCTTTGAGCTCGTTCTCTTGGTTTGTTGACTTCTGCGATTATTATAGAAATCTGTACGGCGGGCCGCCCACGATCCCACTGACTAAACAGAGGGAATTTTTGGGAGGGTTACCACTTCGGAAACTAGATCCCCAGTCTAGGGAAGCGCTAGGCGGACCGGTGACGGAACAGGGGGTCAGAGCTGCTATTAAAAGCATGGCCACTAGGAAGACCCTGGAGCCCGCGGCCTCCCCGTAGAATTTTACTCTGTCTATGATTTGGTACTGTCCCCCAGATTAGCGGCACTATACGCAGAATCTTTAAGACTTAGGCGGCATCCAGACTCCTTTCATGACGCAGTGGTAATTCCTCTCCCCAAAACCACTGCCCCTGGGGCATCTCCATGAGACTTCCTCCTGCTCAACTTGGATTTTAAACTCCTTAGTAAGATTATGGCATTTTGCTTACTCCCACACATGCCTATTTTGATTCACCCTGATCAGAAAGGGATTATCCCCTCCCGGACCACATCCCTGAATTTGCAAAGATTATATTCGGTCCTATTTCATCCAGAGCTCCAGACCTTTCCGCGGGTGGCCTTTTGTCAACTGACCTGGAAAAGGCCTTTGACACAGTGAGGTGGGATTACATGTTTGAGATTATGCGCCAGATGGGCCTGGGGGATGATTGGCTGAAATGGATGAAGCTGCTGTATCAAGACTGTAGGAAGCTGGCTCTGTATATGCTATACCAAAGTAAGGTATAGTGTGCACAGAGTCCAGTGGAACCCCAAAGATAGGCAGAGGTAAAAGTAGATAATACCTTACTCTCTATTTGTGGTAGTTTGGGTGAGCAGTAAGGCTTTATCAGAGGGTAGTGTTAAGCATTTATTGTACAAACTCAGGCAAGAAATTATGTCACACACTCAAAGACTGAACTCAGACCAATTTGTTTGTATAAAAATATTATTTAGTTGTATTTTATTTTCTAGAACCAAGCCAGGCCTGGTACAGGTAAGTATAATAAAACTTTGCAAGATTTAGGCAGTGAATTACAGTTGAATGCAGGTTAAAATGCAGTTAGTTGATTTACAGGTAAATCAGCAGTCAAAATTACTTTTCAGTTACTTTGTAGATTACTGTGTACGTTACTTCTAGGATTACTTTTTAAGTTAGTAATCAGTGTGATATGCCTAGATATCACACTGGGACATTTCCTAGACAAAAGGTAAGTAATTCAGTTTTTACACATTTGCAGTTTCTTAGGGATGTATACAAACCAACTCCACACAGAACAATTTTCACAAGAAAGCAGTCAATGCAGTCCTATGCGAGAAAACCAGGTTATCAGTTTAACAGTAAGTACTTAGGTTTGGGAGTTGGTTTCCTGGGGTTAGAACAAGGGTTTCCCCAGGGTCAAGGATGCACTCTCAAAGCACCCTCAGCGGCACTAGGGCAGCCGGGTGCAGAGTGATGAGGCCCAATGTTATCGAATGGGGATAGGGGTCCTGCAGTTGGTGGCTGCTCACGAGCAGACCACAAGGTTGTGGGAACAAAGCTCCTGGTGTTCGGCTCAGGGCAAAGGGGGGTCCGATTTAGCTCACAAGGTGCACCCACAGCGGCACAGGGGCGGCCAGGTGCAGGGTGCTGTTTTGGCGTCGGGTGCCCTGTTGATTTCAATGGGGTTTCTCTGGTTGCAACAAACACTACAGGTTCCAG